>UCOM01000402.1:0-83860 GCA_900474385.1 Ormyrus pomaceus
TTAAAATTTCGGCCTGCTGGAATTTTTTGAAAATTGCTAAAAAATGACGAAAATTGAAACTTTGAAAAATTCTAGCGGTCGTCACAGGGAACCTTGGGGTCTGAAACTTTGGGAAAGTTATTTTTTTTATATGTACTTTCATATAAAAAATCGACAGCGAAATGGATGAGCCGCCCCCCACAGCGATTTGTCGATTTCCAGCGGAATGACCCATATACATATATATTATGTTTATGTAGAAGTTTGAGGATTTCTGAAGCCTCGTTCACCCAAAGTTACATGAAACGTTTGAAATCGGTTCTGGGCGTAAATCTAAGTAGTAAAGACCCTTAAAAAAATAATCCGAAGTACCCCAAGACTCCTTTCGTGCCAAGGAAGAACATCCCCCGTTGAACGGGGTGCCTGGCTAAAGAAATAATTTCCCTATCCAGTGTGGTACGCACCTTAAAATCCTCAAAATTCCTATCGAGTATATGTATACTGATACCCTATATACCCGAGCAGAATGGACGAGCTGACCGTGAGATTCATACGCTTCTTGAAAGTGCCCGCTTAATGCTCCTTGTAAAAAATAAATACTTTTTACACACTTACGATAGCTACCTGGGTATTTATATTTCTGGAAAATATTTAATAAATTTTATTGTAAATCCAAAGCCGAGAGTCATTGTGAGTTAAAAAATATTGATTGGAAAATTTTTTACACCTTTTTTAATATTATGTAACATGAGGGTAACATTTGGAATCAAAGGATTAAGGATATAAATTTGTTTTAAATTTATTTATAAATACAAAAGTTTTATTGAACGCCATAAAACTGACAGTGCGGTCTACATTTTTCTACTACCATAAATGACTGCTCAATAAGTCTTTTACTATTGCTTCAGTGAGCTGCATAAACTTTTCCTGGAGTAAGATAGTTGAGTTTTTCCGATACTTTTCTGAAATAAAAATTTGATTTATTTTATATTTCTCAAATATATGAATTATATAGTAAATATATATCAAATTATAACAATCTTTCTTAATATAAGGTGAATGTCCCAATTTCTACTCACTTAAGAGAACATTTTCTACTCATTTTATTTTATTTTTTATTTTTTTTTTTAATCTAACAATACTTTTAACTTATTCAATATTTGCGGCAAGATATAAATAATTTTAATAACTTTTTTTCGAAATATTTATCTATACATATTATTTATAAATAGATAGAAGTGAGTAGAAATTGGGACATTTACCTTATACAGAATAAAATTCAGCGAGCTTGAAAAATTTTTAGCTGCCTAAGCCTTAATTGCCGTCTTAACAAAACGTTTAGACACTCGACTTTGTCTAAACGGATTCCATTCGGTTTCAGTGTAGCATGAATTTAAATCGAACAAGAGAGGAATAAAAATAGAAAATGCAAACTCCATTTGCGCATTTCCTATCAAGAAATGTACTAAACTTAAGAGAAAAGAAATATATCAAGAAATAGTATTCAGCTTCTCGGCATCGACGTAAAGACATTTCAAAATTTATGTCCGTGCAGCTTAAATTTAAACTTTTTACTGCAAATTCTTTTAAGAAACTTTTCCAAAACACACGCTCCTTCAATATTCCTTAATTTATAAGTCTTTCATTTATCTCGAAACTTACAAAGAACCATTTCGTATCTTCCCTAAAACCACGATGCAGTTCCGAAAACTGTCGGGAGTCTCCCGTCCGCCGGCCGCAACAAGCAAAACCCCGCAGCTCTAAAAAATCTCAACCATACCTCCACCTTCCACCGTCGGCTCTTCCGCGCCGCTTAAAAAAAAACCGCTCGGAACTGTATTATTCGCTAGTAAAGAAACACGCGTACGGAGTCGGCAATCGAGAGAACGTGAGGCAAGCAGGAAAAGACGCATTGTGCCGTCCAAGTGCGGTCGGACGAATGGCTGCCTCGACTTCCCTCCCCGGGCGAGTCGTAAAAAGGGAAGCGAACGGCTTCGCTCTCCCTCCCCCCCTTCCCCGTTGAATTTGAATTACATTCGACGTCGAAGTTTATGCGGCGCGTTATTAGTGCCCGATTAAAGTTTAATACGTCGATTCGGGCCTGCTGAATTAATAAGCTCGCCTGCATGCCGAGTGCGTGGGCGCGCGCGCGCGTTTTCCGCCTGCACGACCGATTCCTTCCTTCTTTTTTTTTTCTTTTTTGCCCCGCCGCCGGCCGAGGATATTTGCTCCTTTCGCTTCGCGGTGTACTTTCATTTCAGAGATCGAGGGGAGGGCTTTTCAGCTGTACTGTAATGGGGAAAGGCTCTCGGGATTAAAAGTTTTGAATTTAAGCCAAATTAGTAACTTTTTTAATTATGGATTCCTGGGTATTGGTAAGGAGGTGCCTATTTAGTTTCTTCGGGTGAAAGAGTTCAAATTTTTTTCTGAGAAATGTATCTCCGATGTCGATATATTTGTTTCTGTATACTATGTATTAGCTTTATAAATTGAAGAGAATGTTCAAAAGGCTTTTGAAATTTCTTTTTCTCAATTCTCAAGTTTTCGAAATAATTATTACAGCTGTGAAGACTTGATCCGTATTTCTCTTCGGTCACAGCGTCTCATCAGATCTTGGTAAGAAGATTTTAGACTTTTAGGGAATAATACGGTCTAACTTTACTTTTTTACATGCACTTTTATGATTTAAAAATTGATAGAATTGAGTAATTCGAAGAAGTACAACAGTTATTTATTTAATTTATTAGTTGAAATATGATTTTATATCATAAAATACATAAGTTGGTTTTGAGAATTTCATCGGCCGAACAACAAAGGCAACCTCCCACAAGATGAACGAAATCTCCTTTATTCGGCTGCCCTTATAAGTTTTCTCGATCGTGGGTGACCAATCTATACACTCAAAACCGAACTGTCTTTTTCGCAAGGTTGATAATATATCACACATGGGCTTAGACGTTTCAATAAGTCTAATTCATCTTTTTGTATAATGTTGTGTGAGGGCTGCGACGATTTAACGATAGTTATTTTGTAGCACTTTATATATAATGCTTGATTTTAATTTTTCCTTTCGGTGGCTTAGTTCTGATAAAGAATTGGAAAACGTTGGGAGAATTTTAGAATACTTATTAGTTATTGATTTTGATTGAAATATATAACTGTGTGCGTCAGTTTTTCCAGGAACCTTTAAATTTTGAACGAGTTTTGCGATAAGATATCTAAATCAAAATTTGTTTGTAAAAAGCTCGACTTCTTTTGAGATCTTTAGAATATCGAGTAGAATCCATTTCAATGCGTAATATTTATTATTGCCACAAAAATAAATTTAACCGTTTTGCTTTTGCTATCTGGGACTCTTAGAAAACTTTTAATTAAATACAATTAGACATAGTTTTTTAAATTTGAAAAGCAAAATAAACAAAACTATATATGTGGAAGTTTTTTTTACAATCTATAATAAATGACTGATGAATTATTTATGCTGGTAATTCTAGTATAGTAGTAATCGACTATAAAGTATTAATATATTTTCGCTTTACTGACAATAAACAAATTATAGATAGTTTTTTAAAGCAAAACTTTTTAATACGTATAAAAATGTTCGTTATCATAAAAATATTAATGCTTATACAGGAATAACGTCCTGCGCTACTTTTACAGGTGCTTTGTAGAAATAAGTTGTATTAGAGTAATTTAGGATGTCGCATTACGATAGCAAGCTTACACGTCATACTCTAAAACTGGAGGCGAATTCCGCGAAATTTCTCGTAAAGAAGAGCCTCATAGAATCGAAATACCCAGTTAAAATATAGCCTTTACGTTGTTGTCTCGGAAACTTGCCACTTTACTACATTCTACAGGTAAATGTACGAAACATTATGTTGATTGCTTGTAGAATGCAGCTTTTTCAACTTTTTTTACGATGGAAGGCTTTAAATTATTATTTATTATTGGTAAATATGATATTCTGCATTACAAAAATAAAATTTGGTAGAATTAAATGAAATTTTGTTTAATTTAAATGGTATTTCGTTTGTATTACTTTCCCAAGCTTTTAACTGAGAAGGAAAATATTTAAAAAATACAAATTATTTAATTTTATATAGTCTCTTAAAAAATATATTTTGATCAATGATAATTAAAAAATTCTATATCCGTAAACTTTTCTAAATAAATAAATAATTAAGAATCGAATGTTATGTATGATTTATTATAATGTAACGATGCTTATGTTTCAAATGAAGCATTTCTCGTGTGGAGATAAAAAAGCCATAATTGTAAATTTTAATGATTTGCATTTCATCGTGCTTTTATGTTGCAATAAATAACGCAAAATATTTTAATAATTCAGTGTTAAAGCCGAAATCTTTTGAATTTTAAAAATACATGTACATATCCATTTCTAAAGTAGTATAAAATCGATACGGAAATAAAGCCTTACTGAATAAAATCGTAGAACAGAAGATTAAGTATTATTAATGATGCACTGCGCCGCTTGTTCCTTTGGAAACTACTGCCGAATTAGAATTTAAAATATATAAAAGAAGAATCCCAACCGTCGGAAGTACAATATAATTAGTATTCCACCTTCCTTCTACTCGCAAAAAAAAAAAAAAATAAGATTAATCTCTTTTAAACCAAAAAACCTCCGATGTTGATCACCTCAACGTAGCCGCGATCCCGCGCAATTACCCTTGATCATTCCAAACATCGTAAAAGCTCCTTTTTCGACTGATTACCCACATCTCCTTTCAAGCTCATCGAGCTCTCCGCGCTCGGCGGAACGCCTCGGTTCCCCGCGCCCCGGTCCTTCCGATATCTCCCGCGCGTCGGTCCCATATTTTCTGAAACGGCGCAATAACCGCTTTGTCTCTTTCGTTTATACGTACACGACGGAATCGCGACGGAGTGCGCGAATCGGCGTGCACGTAACGAAACGTCGATCGCCGAGGGAAATTGGAGGAGGCGCGCTCGGGACGGACTGGCAGAGAGCAATTGGAAAACCGTTAACGAGCTAGAATGCCAGGCGAATGAAATCTTTATGAGTTTATATATCGCTCGAAGATTTCCTCCGTGGATTTCCTGACGTTTCTGCGTTTCTGTCAAGACGCTTGTTTTTCCCACGGCTCGGAGGGAAGAATTGCTGCGGTGATCGTTTATCGAGTGGTGCTTGTTTTATTTTTTTCGCGGGGAAATGCGAGGCGATGGTTTCTGAATTTTTGCGATTACAAGGAATTTGAATGTTTGTATCTTTCACTTTTTTTTTTACATGAAACTCCGTACAAAAAGCAAAGTATGTTATTTGATATTCGAAATTGCAAAGTAATTAGTATTAATTGGAGGAATTACAAGTAGGTGCAGGTATTAATTTGTGAACTAACTGGAA
The DNA here is from genome assembly GCA_900474385.1 of Ormyrus pomaceus. Taxonomy (NCBI): domain Eukaryota; kingdom Metazoa; phylum Arthropoda; class Insecta; order Hymenoptera; family Ormyridae; genus Ormyrus; species Ormyrus pomaceus. The sequence continues at coordinate 5,366 of UCOM01000402.1, forward strand.
TGCATCATTTTCAAACTTTTATTATACATGCTTTTTTATCAAATTTATTTTAGTTATTGAATTTAGTTCGATTTCGAATAAAAAATAAAAAAAATTTCTCAGAATTGATTCGAATTCCATGCTTCACTTGAAATTGATAAACTCCGAGATACGGTAATTGTAAAACCCTTAAAAAAATAAAACTTTTAGTGAATTTTACAATATATCCTAGCTTTTACATAAAGATAAACCAACAGATTTAATTTCTCCTCAGGCAAAAGTAGGTTAACAGAAGTTACTATTAAATTTTTTTAATTAAACTTTAATTTTAAAAAATCCTAGATTTACATGGCACAGTTTAAAAATAATGTAAACATTTTGTAAACTTTAAGATGTATATATAACTCTCTAAATCAACAATAAGGTGTTTTCCAATAACATTATAAACTTCGGAAATTTGGTAAATGTATGTATGTGAATTCTCAGAATCCGAAAATCTTCGAACATATAGTAATAATAATCATTTATTTCCTACGATGCGACAAAGAGAATAAAACCGACTGACGCGGTTGCATTTTCTCTTCTCTTCTCGAGGACTTGAAATTATTCAGTCGCTTCCAATCCAAGTCGAAGACAATTTTATATTTGTCTGTTAAAACTTACATATAAAAAAGAAATGTTAGCGAGGAAGAAAAATTCGAATAACGTTGCAATAAAGCGTATACGTTATTTGATAAAATAGTAAAAAGTTATTGTTTAACGTAAAAAGTACGGGAATGGGAGATAGCCTTTAAAAATTGATTTTGATGAAAAATTTATACTCGGATGAAGCGATTAAATCTACTTTTGGTTCCACAAATTCGCTTTGTTTCTAATACAGTATTTATAATTTACTCTAAAAATTGTTCATGCTTTAATAACATACACTTAATAATAAGAACTTCCTGGCTATATAAGTACCTTGTACATTTTAGAAATACATAAAAAATACCATATTTTATGTAACCACTACAAGTAAATAAATTTATCTTTTTGCACATCTTTAAATGTACGCAGTGCATTCAATTTATATACGAGAACAAAAGCACTTTGTCACCCTGCAATTTCAAAAAAGAGCCCTAAGCCAAGTGTCAGTGTAAAATTGTAAATGAACAGAGTGAAAAACTATTATGAGTTATACCTGCAGCGCATCCGGCAAACGAAGAGATTAATATCAAGACAGCAGCGACGCAGTAAACGTTCCTCACGGCGACTAATTCAGGATTTCCTCGCATTTTCATGGAGTGGTATTAGTTGGCGCGTTACGTATGATATCTGCAAACAAGTTCATAAATACTGGATGATTAAACAAGTTTTATTAGCTAAACAGATGCAACTATTATTTAGAATTTATAAGCAGTTTTGTAAACACAATAATAAACTGTACATTATTTATTTATACAAAGGGGATTAATTTAGCCAATCGCATTATTGGCTTAATAAATTTAATAAAAAATCTTGAAGCTTAATGAAACACGATAAGTGAACATTCTTTTGCCAAACAGACACTTGGAAAAATAACTTTGTGTAGGCTGAACAAAATTATCAGACAATTAACATATATGTAAATTAAATTAAAAAATTAACAAAACATAAATTTCTTTACAAGCGATTTGATGACGAAAATTCATTCATACCTCCATCTGGTTGTTGGACAAAAGAATAAATACAATTCGTCGGAAATTGTTGATTCCCCAATCAATATACTACTGTCAAAGAGGATCTTAAATAAAGATTAAAACGCCTTCACATTTTTCGAAGCTTCGAAAATTTCAAAGTTTTCGCCGAAGTGACCGCAACTTTTTCAACGAGATTAAAAAAGAAAGATCGTTCCATATTTAAACTAAACCCCTTACTTATCTTTGACGCGAATTCTCTTAAAAAACGCGTCTTTACGCAACAAGATTAAACAAATTCCCAAATAATAATTCTATTTCTGCCTCCCCCCCCAAAAAAAAAACCCATGAATCGCCCAGATCTTAGACGAGACCCGAGCCGCATCCTTAAGCGAGCTCCTCAAAGATGTCCTCACTGGCCAGCTAACGAAGTCAGAGTCCCACGCTCGCGGCCGTATCATAGAGCTTGATTTCATAGAGCGAGCCCTGCTTTGCTTGCGCACTTAAATCACCGGGGCAAACGTGACGAGCGGCACAATCGGCGCGCGAACTTTGCCGTTGGTGGCAATTTGCTCGATCGCATTCGCCGAGTTGCGAAATCGCGACTCGCAGAGCGGCGTTGTGATACACTTATACCGATATTCGCTCTTCCGCCGCGCAACTCTGCGACCCAGTTGGGTTTCGGATGTGACGGAGAGCCCTTTCGAGGCGAGTTCGCGGCCGTTAATTAGGCATTTTTGGCTCGGAGATGCACGCGGGATTTGTTTCGGGAGGTTGTTTGGATTGCGTTGCGGCTGGTATAGCGGAGGGCTCGGATTGCATGGAGTTGGTGAACTGATGGAAATTTGTCGTTTGGGAACTTGTGTTGGGAGAATATTTATGTGTGGAAGTGAAGAAAATTGTGAAATTTTGAGTTTTCGTTCCTGATCTGCTTATTATACTTATATATTTGTAGAAATAGTCGAGTTTTATGAACAATTATTCCTTCATTTTGGCAGATGTTACTGACGTTACGAAATTGTCGAAATACGCCCTCATTCAAGACAAAAAAAAATAATAATTTGATTTACGTAAATAATTACGTAATCTATAAATACCACACCCATAAATAAATACCTTATATTAAATTATTATTATTGCATCGAAAATGAAACAATTTTTTTTTTTTATTGAAAAACGACGTACTTCGAGATGTTCGAAACATTTCTTTTTAATATAAACATTATTTTAATCAATTCTAGCACTCCTCAATTATACCACATTGCTTGGACAAATTATTCGTAAAAAAAAATTAAATGTTAAAAGAAAAATAAAAGATTCATCAAAAGAATTTAGAAGAAATTTTAGTATACTGCAATAAGAAGTGAAAGTTTATTAATTGCTCAACAAGACAACAAATTCCCTATTAAAAATCTGTTAAAGTGAAAACCACTTTACGAAAAAAGAAGAACATTCCCCATCAGTTTATAGAACGCTTAATTTCTATGCAAACTCTCGAATGCATTCTATTTTCGACTCCGATATAGGCTTACCGATTGCACTAATGATTATGCACGTTTCGTTACTGTTACTACTTCCAAGCTATAGAACTATTCGCATTCTAATTTTACGATTTTAAGGAAAGCAGAAGTTTACAATAAAATGGAATTTAAACAAATTCAATCATCTAAAAGATTTAAGTTTAATTTACTGAGGCTATTTAAAATATCTTGATACTTCAAATTAAAAATTGCCTTGTTTATTTTTTGACTATGATTTATGTAAGTTTAATATTTTTTCGTGCTGGAAATTGTCTAATTTGATAAGATGAGCAAACTTGGATAATCTCGCAAGGAAGTGTTAATGCCACGTTCGAAATATTTCAATAGCAATTTTGGGTCACCTTGATGAAGTAAACCAATTTCTAAATTAAACTGAAATTTTTAGTCGTCTGGTAGTTTAGAAAGTAAAGCTGCTTTTTAATTGTTTAGTAAAAGACTTTAAACTTATACCATTCTATTAATGAGAATGAAATTTCTTGAAACGTGATGTAAATTTAAGTGTAATCTTTATTTTTCTTTAAAATCTAATAATTTGAAACACTAAGATTCAAAGCAGAACGAGCTTTAAAATTTATTGTAATATCGTAGATTTTTAAAGCTTCTTCATTATTATAATGGTCGGAGTGATTATGTTTCGCAATGTAAATTTGATACTGAATTAAAAAATTACTTTTTCCAGTACTAAATAATTAATCAAATAGTGTTGCAAACATTTTACTGTATTAAAAGTAAGTTAATACGTTTCCTCTCTTCCACTCATTATTTCTTTAAAAATTGTTTTAATAATCTTCCTAAACCATTTTCATAAAAATTCAAAACACGTTACTCAAAAATTCCAAAAAACTAAAATCACGCCAAAGAGTAAAGTCCGCCGCCATCAACTCCAACGAAACGTTTCATCAGAAACCTGTTGCAGTCCCCTCGAGCAACTGTTGCACGACTCCCCTGCTTAATTTTCAAAGCCACTGCGTCCAATTAACTTGAAATATTGCAAAACTAAAGTACCAAAAACCAATCTACCACCTTTACAAAACCGCCGTAAATTCAACAAAAATTCTCCAACCAGCCCCAAGAAAGCCTCGCTGCCAGCCTACCTACGACACTGTCTCTTAGCCCTCGATAATTACCTCCAGATACTTTTCTCACTGGGCCCTCTTTCTCACTGCACTGTCGTAAAATACTCGTTACACTGGGTCCAGCCCGAGCGATGGGTGCCAGCGGAGTAGTGCTCGGCAGCAGCAGCAGCGGGGCGGCAGCGGCAGCAGCGATGAGCGCGCGCGCGTCGTCGACGAAGAAGTGCCGAAGGGTGCGCACCTGAACTCGCGGCGAGCAGCCGAGCACGAGGGCTTTTATAGACGCGCCGCCTGTCCATGCAGAGAGGGAGAGAGAGAGAGAGAGAGACACGCATGTGGAACCCATGGCGAGGCTCTGGTCCACGGGGGGCGGGAGGCGCGCGCACCTGTTTTCTTCGGACCGAGCGCTGCTCTTCTTTCTTTTTTTTTTCTTTCGATCTTCTTACGTTTTTTTTGGAGCTGCTTTTTATCGTCGAGCTGGTGCTGATTAAATGTGATGCTTATTTTGCATTTCAGTTTTTTTTTTTGGCTTTAATCGAGATCGAGAGTTTTTAATCGAGAATTTAAAGTCGTTCGATGCGAAATGCGAATCAAGGTTCGAACGATTCGTATGAGTAGCCAGTGGATACGTTTTTAGATTAATTATTGAAACTTGCCATTACGCCTCCGCGAATGCGGCTGAACCACTTTAACTATCTGTCTGTTAATAATTATAATATTCCGTACTAATACAGTACATTCACGTGAATTAGCTTAAAAAATGAGGAAAAATTGATACATGAAACGAAGCACGTGCAGTTTTATTTTGTGGCAGTGGCTTTTTCGCGTTTCAAAAGCTCGTTCCCGCGGCTTACTTGACGCAACACCTTGCAAGCTAATCGCTTGTTTTTACAATAATGCAGGATTTAAATAATATATTTATTTTATTTATAAAAGGAGTAGTAATAAAAGCAGACAAAATCTAGGTTACCGCGATAGATTTGTAAATAATAAAATCAAAGCTCAGAAGCTTATTAAGTAAGATTGATGGACAATTCAATTAATTCGTGAGGTCGTGTTTATTTTCTCTTATAAAGAAATCTGAACTGATGCTTATATTTAGAGCCGTTCTTGTACAGTTCAGTTGTTACAAGAATTAAATTTTCTTCGATAAACTCAAAGAAACTTTTGAATGAATAAAATTAGCTTTTGCAGCATGACGAGCATAATGGAAGCACGAGAATGCTTCGAGATGCAAAACTCTATTTTTATGCTAAGGTAACTTTATTTACGTTTTAGGAATCAGATTTTCATTCACAACTATTTCATTGTGTTTACCATTTTGGACGTTATACGCATAAATATTTGACTGAAAGATTATCGAAAATCTCTTTTGGTAGTCTCGCAACACTCTGCTCTGTTTGGTTACGATTTTCTCGTAACTTCGAGATGTGTTTTTTTTTTTTTTTATGTAAAGTATGAAAAAAGTGATGTCCATTCAGTTTTGAAATTCAAAATGTTGTATTCTGTTATAGTAATCTTTTACAAAATCAGCCTTGCGACTTTACACGCGCAACAAAAAGAAAAGTATTACATTATTTATAGAAAAAACGCAATCGACCACTATCGAAAGAAATAAATTTAATTAAAAGCTTCATTTATTAATTAAATAAGATTTTTGTCCGGGAAAAATCGAATTCAAGCTCTTATTTCTTTTGACGATTTTCCGGTCACGGCACCCGCATATATTGCTTGAAATCAGCAGACTCCCTTGTTTTAAAAAATCCTCTCGTTTTTCTGAAACAACACGGAATATGTCTCGACAGCGGAAACTACAAGAACTAGCGAAAGTTTAACACCTTCAGTATTTTAAAATTTTGTAAAACGTGAAAATACGAGCTATCGAAAAATAAAGGAGGGTCAAAGAGTTCCAGCTTAGAGCTTAGATACGGTTACATCCTCGTCATTTATTTTGAACGTTACTCAGAAAAGGAAGATAATGTCCACCTAATTGAGGTTACCGAGGTATCAAAGGAGAAGAAGATTGAACAAGTTCGGTCACCGAATCTGGTTGACTGAAAGGAAACTATAAGTAAACCCTATAATACTCAAAATCGTGTGATTAAGCGCTTTAGATTAGTCAAATTATAATTTCACATTGTTTGCGTATAAAGTAACAATGGAATAAATGTTTATTTAATTAAAGCAATAAAAGGTATAATCTTGCGTTAAAAATTTGTGTAAATGTTAGCCAGCATTTCCCTGCGTGGGAGCTTATAAATATTCAATTAATGTTAAATCCATTTAATTTTATTTCATACTAAATCATTACCCGTTATATAATTAACTGATTCAAAATTCTTACGTTATAATCCTCTTGAAACGCGAAACTTTTCGTTCAAATTTAACCGTTTACACCCAAAAATTAATTTACAAATAAATAATTATCTATATATATTATTTTTCGCCTGCTCGCAAATTTCCCGAAGCCCTTTGGGATCGCGAAAAACGCCCGCTGTACCTCGAGCAATGCAAGCAGCGGCGAAGTGGAGAAGGCGGCCGGACCCTCGGAGCCGCCCCCGGGAATATGTCAATCCACTCGAAAGCTGAATCACCCGCGTCGCGAGGTAACAAGGCGCACGATATATCGGTGAGCCCTCTTGTCAAAACATCGGCCGGCTATTAATTAGCGGGTACATTTGATTGTCGGGCTTACGCTCGAGACGAGAGCGCGCCGAGAGTGGATTCGTTTGGTGGCTGCGCGGTGGCTCGCTTGGAAAACACGAGCTTGCGCGTATTTCTGGGGAGGCTTTTTGCCGGGTGAGTATAAGAGGTGGGTAATCTGGATTTTCGCTGATGTATGCCTTGACAAATATGCGGAGAAGGCTTTGGGTTTTTGTTGGGTGATCAGCCGGCACGAATTTCGTTGCAATAAAAGGGAATAATTGTTTTGTTTGCGATGAATTTTTTTATTATAATTTTATTTAAGTTAAAACTACGTTTAAAAATACACAAAATATCCAACAGCAGATTAATTTTGATTGAAACAACGTAGTTAATTTATCCGTTTGATAAAACAGGCACATGTTTTGATACTTTCGGGGGCGAAGTACCGAAATTGAAGTCGCCGCATAATAAATCACCGGGCGGTAGATCGTTTCAGAAGGAGGATTTTCTTGCCGGTTGAGAGGAATATTATTGCTAGTTAATTTTGTCGTGTTTTCTTGATAAATTCAGACATCGAGCTTTCACCGAATCATTCGAGTGATTTATTTTTCCGTTCGCGTACTTCATAGATTTCTCGTTTAACGATTATACAGGTAAAGTTTATAAATTCTTCCTAAGGCGGTATTAACTCCTTAGAGATGAAAAACTATTTTTTTTTTTAATAAAATAATGCAGAAATTAACTTATAGTTTTAAGCGGATGTACAATTTAAGATTAATTATTAATTTAAAAGCTTAAGGCGCCAAAGTTTCTTATCCCACATCTTAATACCCCTCAAGTCACTTTTCAAATCCAAAATAGGAATCTATCTTTCAAAACCCCCTCGACTTTTCAACACCTTTCGAAATCCCGCACCATAACACACCTTCCTCCCACTTCCAACAGCAGCACACCGCGCAATCAACCTGCAAAACGCTATCCCCCTTAAATCAGTTCTCAAACGACCGAGGCACTTTCCCCCGATGCGTTCTCATTGCGAGCTTAATGCTCGCGCGTCCCTTTATAACCTCGCCGCCGGGAGTTAAAAAATAAAAGAGGCGGCCGCGAAATATCCCGGCTCGATTGCGCTTCCGCCGCTCGCCCAATATTGCACCCCCGCCGAGATTAGCATTAAGCGCGCCGGGCAAATAAGACGATTAGAAAGAGCGCGAGGCCGTATCCGCGAAGGCCGCCCGACGCGCGGCACCTGCACACCTATACGTATACGGGTAGGTACGTTGCGGTGTGCGCGCGCCCCGCTCCGCGCGACCCGAGTTTATGTCGGCTGCACGATCGGGTCGTTAATGCGCGAGGAAAGAGAGGGAGAGACTCTTTTTTTCGCTTGGATTTCAACGAGCGTACGCGGGGGATACTTATTGACAAGCAGTCGGAGGTGCGCTCTTGGAATCGGGTTGAACGGCGATTTTCGAGTATTTTAGATTTTTGGGAGAAGTTTAGTCCGGAGTGATTTGGATACGTTTTGATTTCTTCCTGGAGGAAGCTCTGTGGTAGCAATTTTTGAAGTTGTTGTAAAATCATGTTATAATCATTTCTAGATCGACGAGCGGTAGATATCGTGGCGCGTTTTTTTTTATCATCCATATCTATTGTATTATTTCAACTAGCCGATTGTATTACGAAATTAACCGATTAAGAATCCTTCATCTCTTTATTAGTTTTTTCATTATTAACCTTTAGAGGGTCGGAAAGCGAATATACTGGCCCAACGATCGTCACTTTGTACGCGATCAATCAATGATATAAGATACCTTTGGAATTGTTCGAAAAACCTGTTATAATTGTATTTTAAGGTGTTAGGAATAAGAATAAATGATTTTTGAAAAATGTCTGTATGGATGTGTGTGTGTGTATTTGTGTATGTATACGCCTGGATTTCAGCTTCTACTGAACGGATTTGCATCTTTCACGGCTCATTTTTTTTGTTTTTTTTTTGTGATAGCGGCAAAAAAAATCTTTTTTTGTATAACTTGTTTGTTTTCGTTTTATCGCAAATTTTCGATTTTCGAAAAATTTAATTTTACTTTTTTTAATAACAGAATTGAGATATTTGAATGGAACAAAGACCATTTTAAAGAACGCAAAAATACCTATAATTTCAGAGAAAAAAAAGGTACTCTAGCTCTTATGGTTTTGTTTTTCAATTTCATCCAAATCGGTGATTCGGAGGTGTGAGACTCTTCTGGTCAGTGCCAGAATCGGATGCTTCACGCTAATTACAATTCGTCCCGGATCTTTTTGCTGAACTAGTCTGTAAGGTAATGCAGACTGACTCGAGGAGAGACCCTGCCTTGGATGCTAGAAAAAGTTTTTCTACACTTATTTAATATTGATTTGTGCCACTTGTCACGTTTCAAACAAGATGACTCTCTTTTAAATACAAACTAGCAGTTTTGGTTTAATGTACATGAAATAATATTTTTACAAATTTTAGACAGCTGGAGGTTTCTTTTACTTTAAAATTTTGAAATAATAAGAATTTGGTAATCATAATATTAGAATTTTTAATTTAGAATAAATGAAATTTCTAAGCTGCAGGATTTAGAAAATACAAATGAGACAATATTTAAAAAATTTATTCACTCAATTTACTAAATAGAACTAGTTCAATTACAATAAAATTATTATGAAATCAATTTAAATGAGTAATTTACCTATTAGACTTAATTCTGTATCCTCATTATCATCTTCTGAATCAGAATCTTTATATCGGGTATCATCTTCTGAATCAGAATCTTTATATCGGGTCGATGAGCACATTTTGAATCGGAATCTTTATCATCATCATCTTCGTCACCTTCTAAATCATAATCATCATCTTCTTCATCATCTTCTTCGTCGTCATCTTCTTCATCATCATCATCTTCTTCATCATCATCTTCTTCATCATCATCTTCTTCATCGTCATCTTCTTCATCATAATCATCTTCTTCAACGTCATCTTTTTCATCATCATCTTCCTCATCGTCATCTTTTTCATCGTCATCTTCATCGCCAGAATATTCTACATCATTATATTCTTCATCGCCATCTTCATCATCATTTTCTTCATCTTCATCAAAATTCTCTTCATGATCTTCTTCATCATTATCTTTTGAATTAGAGTCTTCTTTACCACCATCTTCTGAATGAAAATCGTCTAAATCCAAATTTTCTGAATCAGAATCTTTTGAATTTCCTAAAAATTCTGACAAGACTTTTTCTGAATCAGAACGTGATAAATTTAAATTTTGTAAATATTTAATAGACATTTCTAAAAAGGGACTTACTGGACCAGATTCTTTTAAATGTTTTAAATATTCGGAAAAGACATTTTCTGAATCAGAATCAGAGTCTTCATCAAGTTCGTTCTTGTCTTCTTTTTTAACGGGAACATCTTCAATAGCTTCTAGTTTATTAGAAGCCGGAACTTCAACAATTTCGTTGTTTTCATTGTCTGGTTGTGCAAAGCGCTTAGACAACGTCAGTGCAGCAGACGTTTGTGAGCAATGTAATGCAAGAACTGCAAAGAAAATTCTGGAAAAGAGAAGAATTTATAAATTCTTGAGTACGGATTGATTTGCAAATATTTGAGAATAATACTTAGGAATGTGAAACAAATCAATTAATACTTAAAAAAAATTCATTCATAAATTGTTCTTTATATGCAGAAACTTATTTAATGTATAAAAAGCTTATTTTAAAAACATGCGAAACGTCAAAAACTAATAAATTAAGAGAGAAGACATTGTTTCATTTATGAATACAACGATTATTACAATTTAACTTTCATTAAAATGATTTTGTATAAATAAGAATTATTTTATTGAATCATATGACTTGTGATTATAGAATAAATAATGTTCATAGTAATCAATTATCTATTAATATATTTAGTGATTTTTGTTTTAGATTTAGTAAACCTTAGTAAATATTTAGTAAACATTCAAATGCAATTGAAAATTAAACTATAATAGAATTTTTACAATAACACTTACAAGACTGTGCACTTTAACATGGTTCTACCATGAACCATTTGAAGCCAGACAAAAGAATAACTAAAAGAAAATTTTTCAAAAGAGTATTTTTATATACTGGACTAACTACTTAATTATCGCGTCGACACTGATAATATATCTGAAATGATTTGAATAATTAATTTAGTAGTTATAATTAAAAATATCTCCAGTTATGACTTTGGTATCAAGGATGCAAATGATAAATATTTTGAAATGTTTAGATAAATGATATATTTTACTATCTTTGTAGATTAGTAAGTAATGAAAATCAAAATTAGTTACACATATAAGTTGTTTGTTTTACACTTGTTATGAAAAATATGCACAAACAATATCTGCTATAAAAATATTTATTGATCCAAGCTGTATGTGTAAAACGGCATTTTTAGAATGTTTTTTTGGAAAACTAATATATATTTCTATTTAAAGGAATATTGAAATCGCTTCAAAATCTCTTTAAATATTCAATAATCAATGATTGATAATGATATTCTAGATAAAAAAACTTTTTATTGTTTGTACAGAAAGATAGATTCAAATGGTCATTTAGTTTATAATATTTCTCACAATACGTACAGACATTTTCAATTATATCATAGGAGAATTGTATTTAGACCACTATAGTATTTGATGAATTAAAATATGTTAAAATTTTTACTGATATAAAATTATTGATAGCGATAAGAATAATTAATTCGTACTATGCATTTGATCTTCTTCATAAAAACACTTCCTTCCGCTGAACAAACTTTTCTAGGTCAAACATCTTGGCTTAATAATAATAAACTCGTAGCTTTATCCAAACCAATTTATCGTTCCTATATTTACAGTAATAGTTCATATATAAAATATATGAAATATATTAATGCAATATTTAAAAAAAATATATGTAGGAGTTAGTTACATTTTTAAAGTAATGCATCAATATATTTCAAATTTGAAGTTTATTATAAATGTAGGAACGATAAATTAATTTGAAGGTAGCTAAGTGCCAATGAATTGGCAGCGTTTTTTATTTTTTAAGATATTCATTCTAAATCCAATACCAGAAAGGAGGATAAGGTTAATGAAATTCCGCTATGAACATTATTTTTCCAATCTCCAAAGGGAACAACCGAATAAAATATCAATTTTAAAAGCCAGATTGAATCAGAAAAACGATTCCCGCAACCTGTTACATATACCCGCGGCGCGATGCGGACGCGCAATTCGCGCGGGCGGACTGCATCCGACTTTTACTACTGGATTCCCGCGCGCGGCTTGCGCTCGCTTATGCAATATGTAAGCGGCGGAGCCGGACTCGCGCCTGCAGGAATCGCCGCTTCGCTTTACGAGGGGGAGAGAGAGGCGCGAATCCTTCACGGGGATGTAAACGCCGTTTCAATGGACTCGAGACTTTTATCGCTCCTCGATTCTTGGCGAAGCGCGCTTTTTACGATTCTGGTGATTTTTCAAATGACGGTCGAGAGATGTATTTTTGTTTTTTGTTTTGGGTAGTTAAGGTGTCGTATAAGACAGACGTGTGACAGTAAAATGAAATGTATATTCTGTCAATGGACAAGTGAGTGCAAGTCTGAATTATAAGTGGTAAATGAAAGTGGAGATAATAATGAGATATTATGTTCTCATTATTATGTGAAATTGAAAGCTCTGCCTATTTATAGCGAGTTTTATCTTGGATTCATAAACAAAGCCTTTATTTATAGATTTAAGAGAAACCTTTGCATTTTTCTGTATTCTGTACTGTTCAATACTTCGAGAAAACGTAATAAAATAAAATAACGCTAGTGCATATCTGAAAGCTAATGAAGCAGTATCACTTTCACTTGTCAGATAAAAGAATTATTAAAAAGTACCGCGACAAAAGAGTTTGAAAAGAAAAGTTGAAAAACGTGATTCAAGTCCGCTCGTACTTAAGTTCAAGGAAATACAGCTCAGTCACCATCCACAAGTAAATAGCATCCTCTTCTATTTTACACCCTTTGATATACCGATTCTTCGATTATTTTCCTCCTCGCTTCCCGCTCAAGCGAAGAGAAGAACTTTCCCCGCAATAAACTTCTCGGCCGGCGAGCAATCTCGTTACAACTTGATTCGCGAATAATAAGTTCGCAAATTTCCGAGCCGCCGCGCGACTTCGTCAATGAAAGAATTGTCGGCTCGTCATTAAATTCAACTCGAGCGTGATGTGCTCCCCGGCAGAGGTATATAGTATAGTACAGGGCGGCGCGACGTTCGCCCACAGCCCCCGCCTACGTAATTAGGATTCTTGGGTCATTGTTATGCGCGGCTGCTGCAATCAAACGCGCATATATATATATACACACAGCAAAAAGGAGGCGCAAGTTTCAGCTGCGCGGATCCTGCCTCTTACGCGCGATGTAAGCTGGATTCTATTGCGGCTTTTGAGCCGCGGTGACGTCACGCTGCCTGAATAGTCCTCATGACGCGAAGGAGGAAGTTTAAGGCGCGGTAGTACGAGGAGATATTCGCTCGCTGGAGATTTGTTTATCAGCTCGATGAGAAAAGTGGCTGCTTCTTACAAAAATTTAACTGCGTTTGCATTGTTGTCACTGTCGCTGTTAGGCTGGTATAACAAAACCGTTTCGTTCGAAAATTTGATATTAAATAAATAAAATGGATTTGTGCTTGGTACATCGATCTGAAATTTTTCTCGGTGTAATCTTTGTTAATGTTAATTGGAAGCTGTTCACTTGGGTTGCTTTATTCTGATGTCCGTAAAGTGGAACAATTGATTGACGGACTGATCGAACAGTTAAACAAGCGCTCGTACTTTTTTGCTGAAAAAATTACCGCACTGAATAATTGTTTTAGGGCATTGCAAAGAAATTCATTCATTTTCGCTTATTAGTTATTTGTTGCCGCCGTAATTTGTTTATTTAAATATTAATCGCAATTCACAAAACGTTGAACATCCTTAAATGCTAAAAAAAATTATTCTTAAAACTACAGAATTTCTATAATTTTGTTTCCTTAAAATTTTCCTCTTTTTTACGTGACATCCCAGTTTAGTGAATAATATATACGCGTCGGGCTTTCCAAAATGTTTTTATTTACCTTCTCTGCCTTGCGTGCCCTTTTTTACACTCTTTCAAGCATCTGCATTCATTGAATACATTAACCGCACATCGCGCGGAGAGTGCAAAATTTCCAATAAATACATTTTGACCCCCGGCGGCTAAAAATAGAACTGAAAATTCAGGAGACTTTTTTAAAAAATATTCCCCGAAAAATGCCCCGGCCATCGGAATTTTGGCCACGTAGATATATTTGGTTATATCTCTCGACTTGAAGTGTCCCGACACCGCGCACTCGAAGTCCACGCAAAAAATATATATCTCGCCGAGTAATATTTAATAAACGGAAATTCGAGAAAGTGTTAGTCGGGGACCGCAGTATCATTTATTCATCCTCCTAAAAGACATCAAAATTGAACCCTCTTAATATTAACCGCCATAAACCCATATTTACATTATTTAGGCAGCATTTTTACCTACTCTCCGCTGCACTATTTCATAATTCACTAAAACTTTGACTTTCTCCCTCGTCCGAATTGCTCGGGCCGTCTCGTGTCGCGAGTGTCAACAGCGCCTCTCCTGAAAATACATCGACGTAATCGCGAGAGCGCCTCCTCCTCCTCCTCCACCCCCTCCGGCCCTCCCCCACTCGGACGTTCGACACAGCTTCGCTCGTAAAACCTAAGTCATCAGCTTGTCTTCCCTTTCAATTAGGGACACAGACGCCTGCCAATAATGATGCGGCGCGTGTCTGGGGCAGCATTTTATTATTGGCCAGAGACTTTCTTCATTTGCACTATTTTGGCGCCCAACGTTTCTCGTCTCGGGACGCAAACAGACCGACATATCGGCCCAATTGACGCAGGCACGTTGATAGTTAGTCCGTTGAAATAATCTGGCAAATCCGATATGGGCTTGCAGGCGAAAATAATTTTCGGAGTCGAGCGGGCGACTGGAGGATAACGGCGTAGGCGTTATCATGAATATGGAGTAAATTAATCTCCTTTTCCTGTTGGCACAGCGGATTTTCTGTACGGTTATAGCAAACGTTCCCTAAAATAGCAGTTTATTTTTTGACTTACAGCCTCGCCTCGCTTTATATAGGAAAGGTGTTTCTACCCTTTTTTTTCATCTATCCGAGAATTAATGTTCTTAAATGTGCAAGCTGATGACATTAAAACTTTGTTGGTTACTTTATTATATTCTTATTATAAATTCACCCGATAGAATATTTTTCGCTTTACCAGTTAAATATTAATCACTTATTTTCAGCTACGTCGAGCAAAGGTATTCGAAAAAGCATAAAATTCATCTTCGAAATCACTCGCTGCACCTTTCACCTTACCCAACGCGGTGCGCAGCGCATAACCTACACCGAGGCTCGCACGCTAATAATAACTTAAATAATGAATGAGCATCTGGCTCGCACGTCGTGCTTAAAAAAAAAAGGAGAATAAACGCAGTAAAAAAAGGCAGAAAATTCGCGAAGGGTCTCGGGGCGGGGGGCAATATTGCGTCAACACCACCTGGGGGTCTCGAGCTCGCGCGCAACAATCCCTCGGATCTCCCCCGCGTCAGTTGCGCGGCGCTTTGCGCGAGGCGCGCTCTCGCCTCGATCGATTAAATTGAATGGATTCTCGCCGCGGATACAATACGAATGCACCGAGGGAGCGCGATTATGATCTCGTTCGTCTGGGCTGCCGCTGGATTTCGGACGAATTTTCAGAGTCCAAGCTGCTTAATAGAAAAATGGGTCAGCTGGCTAGGTCTGGGTTGGTAACGGCAGGGTGTCTAGTTTTGAGAACGCTTTCGCCTTTCAAAACCGAAGCAACATTAAATTATAAGACGAGCTTTTTTAAGCGATTTATTTTTGAGGGTCTTTTTGAATTATTTTTCATATTTTTAAGTAAACTTCAGGCGCGGTGTAATCTATAAATTCAAAATATTTGAGTGCACATTTAACTGCTCGGTCGGCCGCAAGTTTCCGTTAGAGGCACTATAAACGCATTAAGACGATAATGCTACAGGTTAATTTGCCGGGTCACAACCGTTAGCCCAAATCTATTCGAACATTAACCTGAGCTTTTCAACTGTTTGCTTCCCGCTTCGTTGACTATAGAGGTTCGTTAAGAGAAATACGTTTAGCCAGAAGCTCTTATTCATTCGCGAAGTATCCGCCGGATCTTCAAGAATTACTTAAAATTTACGTATCTGAATTATTCGTATAACTTTATTTACTTATAAAAAATAACCAATAATTTTAGATATTGTGTAGGTACACGAAATTAAATAACTACGAGATCAGTACAAGTCCCCTTCCCCAGCTGTACAAATTCAATAGCTATTTGATCTTCTGTAGATCAGTTTTAATATCCGTGGGCAGCATTCTCATCGACTCGAAAGCACGCCAAAACAATAATGCAAGTCCCCATAACGGAACGGAGCTTGAAATACGAAGCAGCCGATCAAAGTTCATTCAACCAAGTGATTTCCCCGGATGCTCGAGCGAGTGCAGCGACAAAAACGAGGCAAAGAACTCTCCGAGATTGTTTTATCAGCCGGTCGGAAAAATGCGATACTTCAAATATAAATGCCCCGGAGGCATTCGTTTGGAACTTCACGGGGACGCAATGATAATAACTCCGGCGTTTATTCCGCCGACTAGGAGCCGCGCGCATTTTTATTTACCTCTTTTGATATACGAGCGACGCCGTGAAAAGCCCGAGTTAGCCTCCGCCAATAATGGAGTTTACGCTTGAAAATTGAAATATTAACGCCGTCAGTTCCGATGTTCATATGCAGCATTTTATTAATATTCATAAGGAGGGAAATGGAGCTTCTGCAGCATAACGCGTCGAATTTTGGATATTATGCTGTGACGTCCCTGTTATTTGGACGTTACGATGCATTATTACTTCTTGGAGAATGCAGAATTTATTGTGATTGGACATTCGATATCTTCAAACGATTTATTACTTTGAGAAGAGGGCTTTAAATTGAGAATTGCAACGAGTTAAAAAAATCGTTCAATAAGCATCTTCGCTGTACAAGTTTGAACGCAGCAAATGGTATCTCGTGTTTCACCTTTTGTTGTAATTCATCTCCTATTCTACGCGGATATTTTACAGTACTTTAATAAAACTTTTTGGAAAACTTTCACATTAGATACGAAAACTGTAGACGTAAAATCGCAAAAATATCGGTCATTAATTTATTACATTTTTCTGCACCGAAGTGTATCTTTTACAAATTCTCCTCCTTCGCCGCGGCTGCGAGAAATTAAAAGACCATTCAGAAATCGGTAAATCACTCCGCGACTTTTTACCCAGTATTTTCTTACTTCCTCCGAACGGATATATTTTTATCCGAAAAGCCGTGGGTGTATAAATGATGCGGAGAGCGCAATAACAGATACCCTCCTTTAAAAAATCCTTCGCGCCCCAAATGAAGCGTTATAAATCAAAGCGGCGCTTAGCTAAGATCTCAAAAATAAGTATCGTCTCCCCAAACAAATAAAATACCGCAAAAGAATTCGCACCCAATCTCCAACCCCCCCCGCCGAAGACAATTACCGCGGCCTCGATTTATATGTAAAAACGTCGAAGCGCCACTCTGGGAACTGCGGATTCTTGACGGATAGGGCCGCGGCGCGAGAGTTTTTCAGAATGATTAAACCCGATTCCGCTTGATATTCGTCGCATTCGGTGACGTCGATGCCGCTCTGCCACGGACGTGCGTGGATACGCCTCGCCGGGCAGTTCCGCTGCAGTTATATGCGTATAGAAAAAGCCGGATAATTCGCATTACTCGCGCCCGATAAAAGAGACGCTCGCCGGACAAACGGCCCGTGGATTTCGTTCGTTCCGTTTGCCGCGCTTTTAATCGAGCGGATTGCCTCGGAGTTTTTAGCTATGGGGCTCGCCCACCGAGATCTTCGAGAGGATTTCAGTTTTTTTTTTGAGTCGGTGCCGTCGGGACGGAGCTAATTGCGCCTTTTATGAGTTTTCAAGGTCATAGACTCTGGCCGTTGAGCAATTATTGATTGACTGGAATGAATGTCTTTCGGCACTGTTGCCGGATGATTATTCCGCCTGCTTGTGAGCGAATTATTCTTCAAAGTTTCTACTTCCTTTCTTTTTATTCTCTGCTTCACTCCGATACTCACAAGTGGTATGTAAATGAACAAGAGATTTAGGTTATACTGCTGGAAATAATTTTTAGAATTGGTTCTTTAAAATAATTTTTACAATTTTTTACTAATATAAGTGATAAATGACAAAGTCTACCTAAACATTAATTAGTGCTAAGATTTCCAGAAAAAAGAAAAATATTTTGAAACCTTTTTAACAAAAAATGCATGTATCATCAGAGTTCAATGTTCAATGTTGTACGTATACGAAGAAATCAGTATGAACTGTTCGATTTATAGAGTAATCTCAACGATTTATTTTGTTCTTACAAAAAAAAAAAATTCTGCTTCAGTTACCTTCTGCAGATTAAACGGCAAATCCTCGACGGACTTCAATTTCCGACTTTTGAGTGTCCCGGAGGCAAGCAGTGTGATAAATACGGCACTCATCGAGTTTTTTTAAATCTCTCAAGTGCAGTGACGTTTGTAAAATTGTCGTTAATAAAAGGGAAATTGTAGCGATGCGTTGAAATTTAAATATTTATTATAAAAGGATGCTGCGTAATTTGGCGGAAAGTATAATGTTAAAGCTTTGGTTGCACGTAATCGTTACCTTTTATAATTTCGTATTAAATTCCTTTAACGCATTTTATTAATATTTAACGAGGTTTCGAGCAAGCAGTTAATTTTTTTTATTTCAAATTTTAATTACGAATACATTATTGTTAAAAACCGTATTTAATCTTCAAAAAATACCATCATTTATTCAATTTTCATTAAAAAACTGCAATCCCAACATTTTTTACCGTATTTTTCATATAAACTATTTACGCGTCCACTTTATTCATAAGCCTCGAAATTCTCCGGAATTTTAATGAACTGCAACAAACGTCAGAAGCCCGAACAGAACAGAATCCCCCGCGCCATTTCATCCGGCCGAAATCTCAAGATCCTCAAAACAACCGTAGGCACAAAAGGAGCCTCTAATTATACGCCGCAGCTATTTTTCAGCTGGTCCACCCACGCATCTCCTCTCCAGGAGAGCATATCCAAAAAGTGCGGAGGTACTCGTTCACAAAGGCGAATATTCCAAGAAAAAGCAAAGCCCCCCTCCCTCCCCAATCCCCGCGAAAAGGGCCGCCGCTGCGCCTAAAGCAATTATCCCGGCCGGGATACAAATATATACGAGGTAGGCAGCTCTCGCACTTAATTCGCCGTAAAACGCGGGAGGAGAATATCTCTCTCTCTCCGCGGCGCGGCGGCCGTCTGCGTCATTCGCTCGAGTTTTTCGGATGGAGCGTCGCTGGGTTGAGCGGCAATCGTAAATTTCGCTTAGACGCTTTGTTTGCCGATTGCGCGTTTCCGCTTTTTAACGCGCGGCCCCTTATACTTGTTTACGATATTGCGCGAGCCGTTTTGATAAATTTCGCTTTCGATATTACGATTTGTTTCGCCGCGATTGCTATTGTCGTCGATGTAGTAATACGCTTTATTATTGTCTTTCTATAAATTTGTAATGAATGTCTCATTTTTTATGCTGCTTCTATTTTTTAATACCGACGATATAGGTAATACACATTTTTGTTGCATTTACACTTCCTATCATTGAAAGAATAGGCTGTATCCGGATCGTTTTGGTATTTATAAAGTATTCTTTCATCATAAAATGCAGGGCGTAAAAATAGATTACTTTTACCTATTGCATCTGAATTTTTCATAGACAAATATATTTTTCTATAGCACAAAAAATTACTTTAAATTCATTTGCAGCACGACATACTTCACTTCCACGTGCTTCCACATTTTATCAAACTCCCCTCTCATTAATTGCATTGCGCCAAACTTTTTCCGTTTCATTCAATATTCACATTCCCGAACTCCCGGGGGGCAAACAAAATTTTCAACGACGGTAACAAAAGTCGAAATTCCCATGAAGCTTCGAGCGAAGAAGGCATTAATTAATCCATCCACCAGATCCGACCTTCCCCGGTTGTTTATTTTTTCCCGCTATTCAATTGCGCCAGTCCGTGCCGAGGAGGCTGGGAAAATCAGATTCAGCGAGAGAGAAGAGCGGTGTCGTGTCGTTGGCTTCATTGTGCAGCCCGCACTCGGGGACGGCCCGTGAATTTCAATTGCGCTGGAAAAACGAAGTGTCCCTCCGCTGAATGTATACGCCCGTGCAGGGGAAAAATGCAAAACGCACGCGGGGCGCAAGTGTCCAAGGAATATATATGAATCACATAAGCTCTTCCGGCGAGCCTTGGAAAAGAGTGCGGGCCGACAAACTTCCCGGGGTTATTTTTTTGTCGCCCGCCGCGGTAAAGCGCGTTCGGGGAGTGCTTTAGTGTTCGCTTTTGCCGGATATGCGCGCGGTTGTTTGATGAAGTTTAATAAGTGCCCAGGCGGTAATAATGTTTTTTTTTTCGAGCATACTTGATATTCGTTAGCGACATTTTTTCGAACCCGCGACTGCAGTTTAAATATCGAAAGTTTCGATATTTTTAATTGATAGTTGGGATAAGCAGTAACTACTTTATCACATGTTTATACGAGGGCATATCGAAAGCTCACGCGACTAATAGATTCTTGAATTCGCGTCACGCTATCGCCGGGAATTTTTTACTTTAAAAACTAAATTCCTTTAAGGAAGTTCCGCGAGCTTAAAACTTATTCGAAAACTTTTTACTATCAGCGGGTTATTGATTGACATAATTCTTAATCTTATTTTTACGAAAAGAGAAGTACGTAGGTGCCTTCAAACTGTAACCGCATCTACGGCTAAGCATTAAAGGATGCTGCTTTAAAGAATTCAACAATATATAGGAATGTTAGAAAACGCTAGATTAGAATAAAAATTGAATTAATTTCAGTAATTTACATCTATAAAAATCAATGTGTACTCAACACAAAACAGAAAACCAAACTGCAGAAACACATTTTCAACGACTTGCGTAAAATTAGACAAACGACCTGGAAATAGACAAAACTACGGATGAATTAAGCTCGAAGACGGGACTTACAGACTCATTGATATGGACGTTTAAGCGTCTCCGACTGCGAATTTTCTGTCAATTAGTTCGGTGCTCGCTTTCCAGAACATCAGTTCTCTCCTTATTGTATTCCGGATTTTTGTTATTTATTGCGTTATTAACTCACTCCGCCTCGTCGCAATTTTCCGCCCTCATATTGCTCTCCTAAGCTAGGCATAATTTTCATCGAGGTATTAAAGTTGATACAGGTACAATTTCCAAGCTGTTTTGCCTGTTGCGTTGAAAGTCTTTACAAAATTTACAACAATTAACGCCTAATTATGTTGAGCATTTTCAAGAAATAAATAACATTAATTATTTGTAGTGTGAAATGAGTTTTTATCGTATGAGTGTGACTTTCTAAGTTATATTAAGAGAATATATACGTTCTGAAGTAAATAAAATTATAATTTAATAATTCAAAGAAATTACAATTTTTGTTCTTTGTTATATTTTCTTTCTGAAGCAAATCTAAAATGTAATCAGAGTAAATTGCATTATTAAGACTATGTATTAATGTAATTATATTTAATCTAATTATATTCATAAAGATTCATAACTCATAACTATATACATATTAGTTCTGTAATTTTTTGGAAAAAGAAATTTTATACCCTCTACTGTTACTACACGGAACGATTTAAAAGATTACTGTCTTACCGGCTCTCTACCTTTTATACTTAACCCAAATGCAGTAATACCTACAAAAGGTAAATGATCGATACTTGGTAATTATCCTTTCTTTTTTTGTGGTAAAACTCTTAATGAATTTATTATTCAAAATAATTAGTTGCTACTCTGAGTACATTGTTAATAAGCTCCTACATAATGAGATCGACATACTCGTTCTTTAAAAACAAAAGAGTGTTCGGGCAAGTTGAAAAATCTATTCTCTACTAGTTTAATATCTATTAGATATATTACTTACTAGTTTAATTCGCCTAACATATTGTTATACGAGTATAAAGGGACACTTTAGTTATTAAAAAATGGTGTACTAACCACCTCTATATACAGTGTATTTCCCGAAGTGATAGATTTAAGTTGTACATTTTGTAAAATGCTTAGTTCTAATTGTGAGATCTAAGGCAAAAAACAAGCTGAGAAAATTGATTAATGATTTTTATCTGACATTCGATAGATATGATGATAAAGCTTGGTATTCGTTTATCAGTTACTGAGGGATGTTCCAGAACAATTTTGGGCAGCTATCATATTTATTATATTTATCAATGCTTGATTTTATAATTTATATCAGTATAAAAAATTCATGCTCGATTTTTCCTTTCTTTTTGAAAACAATTGCAGTTTTTTATAGTTAAGATGAAATACTACGGTTCATTAATTTTATTTTAGTTGCAATTGTTTTATGGTACTTGATAAAAATGCATGAAACCCGATGGTCTCATAAAAATTCTGAAGAATAATCACCAAACAAACGTTTACGCGGCAATAAAGCCAAGTTCGAAAAAACGAGTTCACGCATTTATTACAGAAAGGCGCCATATAATAATAAGAAGACGTTAAAGTACAGGATTCCCCAGTTTATATTAACTAATAACCTTGTTTGCATAACCAAGGCTGCAGGAAATATTCGGTTTGCTCGCGCGAAAACGCTCAGTGATTGCCGAAAAAGTGTGCTCGGACCGGTTTCTTCTCTATACAACGAGTATTGCTGACCTTTATGAATTCCTTTAATTTGTGTATTTCCATGAGTTGCCAGTTTATCATTAATGAGGCGCAATTTAGTCATTCTAAATTATTCTCATCTTTCGTGGACACGCATAGTTTTTTTTAAACATGTTATGATTGATTTCATGAATATGGATATATAAGAATAACAATACATTATAATGGATAATGAGTCCCTTAAATATTAATTTTCAATGAATGAACAAAATTTTATTTGATAAGTTTTTTAGATTATACTTTATACAGAACATCGCTTTACTAGTCTAAAGTAATATTTATAAAGTTTTTTAAATAATATAACGTAGATGTAAGTATTTTGTACATCAAAAATAACAATTGCTTGCTTTACTGACTAGATGTGTGATAATTTGTTCCTATACTATTTATTTTTATGACTATTTTTAATACATATAGCATTTAAATGCCACACCGTAAGTCTAATGTCGATAACGTAGGAATTACAATATTGAAAGTGACAGTTTCTTAAGCAGAAGTAGCTGTATATTGATTTCTTGTTGATATTCGGCAACGTAGAATGCTATGTTAACTTTACCACCCTAGTTATTTCGTAGAAAAATTGAAAGAACACATTTTATTAAATTATTGAAATAAAATTTGAAGAAGATAAATGTTACGTTTTACTTTTTGAAAATAAAAAACGGAGTCGAAGGTAAACAATGAAAACTGCATTTATTTACTGTATAAATTTTAAAACTTTTCACAAAAAGAAATTATTCCAATAATATTGACGCTGTAATCGTTCAACAGTAATAAAAACGATATATTACGACTTAATATTTGTACAGTTTTTATCACTTTCGTTTACTTTCTTGCAATTTTATCAAGGATATTATAATTAGATCCAATGTTTTAACAATAATCTCATTGCATTTCTGTTTTGGAAACGAATAATGAATATTATTCAGGACGAAAATTGGTTATCAACGACATTTGGAATAAGTATATAAAAATCAAAATATAATCTAAGAAGAATAGCTTTTTCCTACCCAATCTCTGTTTTCGTGCTAGCAAATTATAATCTAAGAAGAATATAGCTTGTTCCTACATAATCTCTGTTTTGTACCTATATCCTAGGAAATAAATGATTTATACGTTTCTACCAGGGATATAAATTTTGCCAATGCTAAATAATTGTTCAGAATGTTGTGCTATGTGCAAGAACAACAGCACGTCGCATTTTATTATTTTATGTAAAGCAATACGATAATCACAAGATAAATATTTACTACTTGCCTGAATTTTTCTTTAAAACGTTGGTGAATAATTCTTCTGTGACTTAGTTTTTATGTTGGTTCGGTTCCTGCAGAAAATCACGGTGAATTCATTCTGAAATACCAAAAATGTTAAGGAACATTATAATTGTGGTTTGCATGATGTTATTGGCGTCGGAAAGTTTCGCAGCCCTTCAATTCATCACAGAAATACTTACGAGACTAAATCAGAATATTACTAGAGTGCGAACAGTGGAAGAGCTTAATAGAAGATCAGGCGAAAATGTTGTCCTTGATTTTGTCAGTAACAATAACTTCATACTTACAACAATAAGTATTAAACATTAAATCATACGATAAAAAGTTTTCAGAAATCAATTCTCAATATAATTTTTAAATTTCGTATTTTTTTGTAAATACATTTAACATTAAATATAACTTTAGGAAAATGATAGTGAAGTGTTGGTCTAAAAATTAAATATTTGATATTTGAAAATTCATAAATTTTAGATTGGACTTATAGAGCAACATGACGGATACAAGGCGGAAGAATACGAAGTTCGAACACAAGACGGGTATATTTTAATGGTGCATCGAATCAGTGGAAGTCCGTCGAGTCCAAAGGCTTCAGGGAAACCCGTCGTTTACTTCCAACACGGTCTGTTTGGATCTTCCGATTTTCACGTTGTACTAGGACCAGAACAAGCTCTCCGTAATTTCCTTCAATTTTTAAAAATGACTTTTTTTAAAAAACATTTTTTTCTCACGATTACTCAAAGCCTTCGGCCTGGAAAAGGATCCAAAAGACTTTATTGAACCAGAATCGACCTAATAATTTTAATGAAAACATTATTGAGATGAAATATTTTTTGTCCATTAGCATTTTACTTAGCGGACTTGGGCTACGACGTTTGGCTAGGAAACCTCAGAGGCAACACTTATTCAAAACGACATATTAAATATTCAAATGAAGGAAGCAACAAGGAGTTTTGGGACTTCAGGTAATAAATAAAAATGTTATGATACTGATTAAAATAGACATGAATATAAATAACTTAAATCAGAAACAACTCTATTATATTACACGCTACAAGCTTTTACTAATCCTTTATGATGGCAAGTTTTTCGTACTTAATTAACATCTATCAAGTTCAAATTTACATAATTTTAGGAGAGGTGAATAAACTGACTGATCGTTTATTGCGTTTGATTTACAGATTACACGAAATGGGTGCGATAGATGTACCTGCGCTTATAGACACAGTATTGGAAAAGACTAGTCAAACGCAATTAACATACATTGGATACTCGATGGGTACTTCATTGAGTTACATTATGTTATCGACGAGACCAGAGTACAATGACAAGATCAATCTTGTAATTAACATGGCTCCTGTAGTCTATTTTTCTCCTCCGTACTCATTATTAATCAACACACTTTTAATAAATAAAGAACCAATTGAGGTATATCAAATTGCATTCGTATTCAAAATATTAAAATATTAATTTCAAACACTTTTTCAAGTCGATTTTGAAGACTTTTAAGACTCTACTTTGTAAAGAAAAATTGTATAGTCATGTCGTTGGCTGATTATAATAAATAATTTTTCTATTGTAGACCTTGGCTCTTGCTAATAGAGTTTATCAAATACTTCCGCAGTCTAAACTCATGAATATTGTAGGCAAAAATGTTTGTGGGAGCGTATTAGGAAAAATACTCTGTGAAGAATTTTTGAGCGTACTTAGTAATACTAAGAATCTTAACGATGTAAATATCTTATTTTAAACATTTGAAATTGAATTTTACTTAATTTTTAAATTATTTCCAGACAATTCTTCCAACACTGTTAGCTTATACTCCTGCAGGAACGTCACTTAATACACTCCTTCATTTTTATCAAATTATTAAGAGCGGTAATGAATTTTTATAAATTTTTAATTTTTATATCGTTCAGTTTATCGATTTCAAAATGCAATTGATATAATTACTAAATTTGATGTTTTGACTCATAAGTCAACAATTTATTGACTTTTGATTAACCATCAGAGGATTACTATTGTAATTGACAACTGATATTAACGAGATTGAAAGTGCATTTTTCACATTCTTTTGATATTAAAGTATTATCCTTAATAAGATTTTGAACTTGTACTTTGTACTTGCTTAAATTCGTGACTTAAAATTAAGCAAATCCGTCGGCTAAAGTTGTTTACAATCCTCCAGATTAACTTCGATAACATCTTGAAAAAAATCTTACAATATCTTTATTATAAAATATTTTCATAGATAGTCAAAAGCATTAAATTCTAATTACAGGAGAATTCCGCAATTACAGTTACGGAATTATGGAAAACATTCGCAAATACGGATCATCCTCGCCACCTTCTTACGATCTATCAAAAGTCACTGCCAAACAGGCTCTATTTTACTCAGATGCCGATGTTTTCATCAGTGTCAGGGTAAGAAATTAAAGTCTCGGTACTCACATTTTTATAATTTAATGAATTCATTTATTTCTAATCATATTTTTAGGACGCTACGAAGTTAAATAGTACACTGAAAAACGTGGTAGCCTTCGAAAAAGCTCCAGCCAAGGGCTTTAATCACTTCGATTTTATATTGGATGTCGATGCCAGAAAGATCATCTATGATCCACTGGTAGAATGTTTGAAGACGCATGCCTAGAAAATATTATTTTGATATTCTTTTCCGCGCGTTTCATAAATCTTCTTTGATGACCCAAACCCGCAATGACACGCAAACTCTTTTTCAGTTTACTGCTAGTGACACTTTGAGCTCGCCTTAACCTCCTTTAAATTTCAATGGCAATGTAATTTGGTCTCTTTTTTTTAATTATGTATAATGTTAAATAGTATTATTACACTTTACGAATATCGTAAATAACTTATGCAAAGTTAACGAATTTAAGAGCAGTTTATATAGGACCATAAATAAAATAATATAGATAGGTAACTTTAGTTTATAGGTTTCTTACTACCAATCTGTTATGATTTATTTCAACTTATAAATTTAATTTTTGTTTAATTTGTTAAGATTTAAAAAAAATAAAATAATTATTTTTGAAACTCTCCCCTTTTTTTCATTTTCTGTACACCCCGCCTTTGCTGATCAGCCTAATCTAACTCAATGAGGGTCTTACCAATCTCTATCGACGCGCACCCTTGCCAAGGACGAACGAGTTGTCGTGTTTCCTTGCGATGCTTTAAAATCAATCTCTGTCGAGTCGGAGAAACAATTTCAGAACTCGAGATCTGCTTGCGATGTATTTGCAATGTGCAGTTAAAATTTTAAATTAATTTTCAAGTCACCGGGCGAAAGGGCCCGAAGAGTTTAATCTTGATAAGAAGTTGAATACACGTATGTATAAAAATACTTTTTTTACTTTTTATTGATAACGTAAAGGGGATGCTTTTTTCGGTGTTTGTCTCAATTACGTAAACATATTATTATGAGTAACATTTATACGTCAAATTCAAGAAAAATCTGAATATGGTAATTACTATGAAGAAAACACATGGATCTCGCGTACGAAAAACCTGCTCGCTTTTAGACCATGAAATAAGTCATTGCCCCTCGAGAAAATGTTTCGAGTAGCCTGCGTTAATATATTCATTAAAAAAAAAAAAAGTTATGATAAAAAAAAGTACCGAGTTCTCTCGTGTTTACGATTAATATCTAACATTCGTTATCGGCGTCAAACTAATCAACGATCTCGTAAATATTATTGGGATTACGCAGGACGTGAATGAACTGGTAAGGCAGCTTCCAAATGGAATTCAGTAAGTGCGGCACCTACAGGTTCCCCCAGGCTGGTACTTCAACCACTTAAACTTTCTATGGTCTCTCCAAGTCACTCGAGGCTGTTCATATTTTTGATCACATTACAATGTTCTTTCAGATTCGCTGTACTTATGGATTTTATGGGTTAAACCACTTTTTGTTACCTTAATATTGCTGCCGGCCTGATTTTGTCTATGAATTTAGTTCTTTGGAAAATATCTTTTGTTGGTTTATGTGCTTTTTCATGAAGTAATTAGATGATTTGATATTTTTGAAAAAATCCATTTTGCTTCAATTACCGATTGCTAAATCTCTGAGGACTAACAATAAGTGAACGTAATGCAAGCTGGGAAAATTGATTGAACGTTTATTGATTTTTATCTGACACTCGATAGATATGACGATAATGCTTGGCACTCTTTTGTCAGTTCAATTTAGTGAAAATTCTGAAATACTTCACTTGAACACTATATACCATTGACCGTCATAATTCAGCGTTCTGGCCATAAAGATTTATAAATTGAAAAGTTTTATCGGAATAAAGATTTGACGATAAATCTTTGTGCAATTAATCACGAGTCGTCATAAAATTTATTTACAGTCGCTTAATAATAGAACTTAATTGAAGCGCGTAAAACCCGACAGTTCCTTTATAAATTCCGTGGAAGATACGGATTTCCATCCTTCTCAAATAATAAACAAAGAAACGTTTATGAGACACTAAAGCCAAGTCCGAAAAACGAGTTCACGCATTTATTACAGGATGGCGTCATATAACAATGAGAAAACCTTAAAGTAAAGGGTTCTCTCGCTTATCTTAATTGATGATCTCGTTCGGATTACCGAGGTAGCAGGAAACATTTGTGCCGTTCGTGCGAAGACGCAAAGCGGTTGCCGAATAATTGTACCCGGACCGGTTTCTTTTTAGAACGAGTATTACCGTCCTTTATGAATTCTGTTAATGCGTATATTTTCATGAATTACCACTTTGTCATTAATGAGGAGCAATCTGGTTCTTCTAAATTATTCTGTTGCTTCCACGTTCACGTGTTTTTTTTTTTTTTTTTTTTTTTTTTGTTTTGATTAGGTTCGTGAGTCTATTATTATCTATCTGGATATATTACCTACCTCATGGATATATTTAAGTTTTCATTAGATGGAACGATTTTCATTCGATACATTTTTTTAGATAAAATTTTGAAAGTCTATAAAGTGGAGTTTAAAGATACGTTGTTATTTTAGAGCTTTATTTATATTTTTATTTATAATATAATGTAAGTATATACTATTGTATATACTATTTACACTTCAAGTATTTTTGAAAGTATGAATTTCATCTACCAGAATATGTACATTAGAAAAATCAACTGCATATTTATTCGATAGCTGAACGTAAGTGCTTCCGTCGCGTTCTTGCGCGACTATTCAGTTTCCCTGCATTCATCAAAGCAATTTTAAAACAATTATTTAATCACGGATCAATATCTCGTAAACTAAATTTTATGATTGAAAAAAAATTATATAGTACATAAATTCAGTTAATCTATGATCCTGTTTGTGTATTTCAAATTTCGCTTTGCATTAATGCCCTTGAACTTCTGCAGGTGTGATAAAAAAATTGTACTTTCTCGTGTCATTTAATCTTAAACACTTTCCAATGGACTAAACGGGTCAATTTTTTCACTTCACTTTTTTTTCCACTCGAACGAAAAGTGTTACGTGTCGCGATGGGAAATCATTAGATTCCCGGTATTTTCATGTCATTATAAAAAGAAAACACGAATTTAAATATACTTCCAGCGTCAAAACGCACTGAATGCTTGCTTTAACATTAAGCTGGTCCTGCAGGTGAAGTTTTAAATAGATGAATGAACTAATGCCTTGAAACAAGGCCGAAACAGGTGGATTCGCCTTAATTCGTTTTTCACGCTCGATTCTTATACGTCCGTCGCCGAGCTCGGAGCTCCGATTCTATCCCGTTACATTCTTTGGCATTCTGGTAAACGCAATGAAGCAATTCTAGTTAAGATTTCGAGCTGCGTGCGCGGCACCTCGCTGAAAAACAATGGAACTGCAAAAAAAGCCGAAGGAACGACCGATAGAAACAAGGTTACTGCTTTAGGAATGTCTTGATCAGGCGATGTCAGAGACGGACTCGGATGAACGAAGTTTTCCGAAATAGAGTGCGGAAACTGATTTATACAGATATAAGTATGAACGAAAATCGCTGGTTGGTGGGCAAATGAGGCTTTTAAATCGGGTTCAATTTTTTAAGGCTAGACTGTAGCAGGGTCAACTTATCGCATGAATTCTCGTATGCGTAAAAATTATATTTATAAACCTTATGTTATTTTAAATTATTAATGAAATGAAAATCATTTCATTAATTAGATGTTCAATGGAATTTCTTATCGTATCATATTTTACGTTTAAAATATTATACACGTATTTGTTCCATCTTATTTCCGTCGAATCTATTTTCGGAAGGATAGCAAAAAAAAGAACAAAATTAATTTATAAGTATAATCTTCTAGACTGAAAAAATATGGAAAAATACTAGAACCTTTAGCGAATTCAAAACCTTGAAAACGCTAAATCCTCCAATAGTTGAATAAACTCATCATCCTCTTTAATTTATCAGCGCTTCCGTCATTGATCTAGACAAGCAAAATTGATTGAAATCTTCTGGGTTTAATGAACGTTTTTACTTTCCTTCTTCAAAATTCAAGTATATTTATTAAAACTGATATATTTTTCAACACCCGTATAATAATTTACTTCCTGTTATGAAGGACTGCATGCAGTTAACAATTGCTAAAATAAAAATTAACTTTTTTTTTTAAATTTCGATTATCATAAACTCAACAACTTTGTTAAACTTCATTGTAAATTGTAAATTCATACACACAAATATACATATTATTATTTTCAAACTCATCGTAGAATAATTCTTTCCAATTATCGTAATTTAGTACACCGTTTAGGGTAAGGAATCATCATATAAGTGATACAATAAAGATTAAAGAAAGAAATTGCAACAATGTATTTTTTTTTCCGAAAGCGAAGGTCACTTCCAACAAACGTGAGGCGACATTTGATGTCTGCAATTCAGCGAACGCAGGTGAAGGACTATGACAATGATCTTGAACAGATGCGTCATGTGTGCGTCATTGAAGTCAATAAATTTGGATAGGTAGTTTAATAATTTAACAATTTAAATCAATCATTTCTTTTACAGCTTTTTTTTTAATCTTCATATAATTCGTGTTTTAAAATGACAAAAAAAAAATCATTGCGCGAAATTGAATGTGAATCCTTCAACTTTATTTTGCGCAGATAAATATAAATGAATCATTTACTTGAAGGCTTATTTCATAAAAATGATTCAATTGATTTATCTTTATGCAAAAAATCCTAACAAAAATTTGAATTACCTTTACAAAACTTTGCATCAAACCTATTGATTCGATTGAGACGAAATTCTTTCGCAAAGCGTGGAATTCGATTTGAAATTTATAGCGAAAATAGAATTTTCGTAACTCTTGCCCAAGTTGCTATACGTAAAACTTATCAGAAAATATTTCGCACCGTGCGGTACGTTTTACTAAACGTCAACGCAATTTCTATCACGCAAATCTGATTCGTAGAAAAGAAACCCGCGGCGTTTCTCTAATTTAGTCCCTCCTGAATTTTCACACGCCTTTAAAACTGGTTTCCAGTTTTACTGAAAATCTTTTTATCAAAATAAACGAGAAAAAAAGAATAAAGTTCCTAAGTTAAAAAAAGATATCACCAGCGAACGCGCGATTCGGTTAACCGGGCATTAAGAATTATACATTTCGAGTGCACAATCGGCGCTTTGCATGCATGCCTAAAGAATCCGCTCGCAAAATACCAGGCTGACTCGGCAAACAAGCTTAGCTTCTTCCTCGGCGTTATTGTAGGTCAAGAAACGAGATTCGCCGCTTTGGCCGAAAATTTCGCCGGGCAGATCTCGCCTGGCGCCTCTAACGGAATTCCCGACCGCGAAGACCTGTAATAATTTTGTCAACTCGCCTAAAAAAAGAAAGAAAAATAAAACGGCAACGGTAGAGTATCTTCGCTCTAAGCGAACGCCGCGAACGTAAAAGCAAACAAGATATTGGGTGCTCTCGCGCAAATATTGGCTTTACAAATTAATGCGCGCATCTCGCCGGAGACTCGGATCTTCTCTCTGTTTACGGAAGTGAGGAGAAAGTCGAAATCTTATTGTTTACGTCACTTACACCGCCGTCTCTCTCGCGGACGTCACCGCATAAATAAACTCCCACACTTCAGGATCCCCGAGCCGAAAATTCCGAAACGAAGTTACCTAATCATCCCCAAAATTCTAATCCGAGCGTTCCAACCGACATTAGTCAAGTTTGGCAGCTCGCCACGATGCTTACGTATCGAGAAGGAGCAACTACTCGTCGCTCATCCAAAAGGATCTATGCAAATGAGCCGAACGCCTCGGGCCTGTTGTATATAGATACTTGGGTATGGCGTGTGGCACGCGGACCGCTAACTCCGCGTCCTCTGTCCGTCTCTCTCTTTCTCTTTCTCCATTCTCTGTCTGTTCGGCTGTTCTACGGTGAGGCTCCTCCTACGTTTATATTATATGCGCGGCGCTCGGGGGGGCAGAGAGTAGCCTCCTCGAGGAGAGTTTTACGAGAGTCGCGCCGCCGCCGAGGCAGAGGCGGAACGAAAATTTTCGCGGCTGGCTCAGTACGGGTTTGACCTTCGGAAACGTCGCGCCGTCCGTTGCCTCGACGCCGCTGCCAGAAGATGAATGATTAGGCGGCTCTTCTTTCTAGTTTTTTTTTCTTTTTTTTTTTCTTCTTTCTTGCCGCTTCTCGTTGCGTCTCGAGGATCATCTCGAGGCCTTATTGAGTGATGTTTTTTCTGTGACAAGATTGTTGAGAGGAGAAGCGGTCGGTGGGGCTCATTTGAATTTCCCGCGGTTCGGACTCTCCGCGTGCAAACAAGTTCGGGTTAATAAGCGCGGGATGTCGTTCGGTTATTTATGGGACGATAATTTAATATAAGAGATGGCTGCTGACGATTGCGTCGCGAGTTTGTTAGGAATGTTAATGCTGAGCTAAGTAACAGTAATTGCAACTGTTATTTCTCGTAAATAAATTCACGAAGAGGATCAACAATAGTGGTTTCGCGGCTACGTCGACCCGCAAAACAACAGTGCTACATTAATTTGATCGAAGTACACCGGCGAATCGAACCAGGACTGCCGGTCAACTTTCTTTCAAACGACTGTCAAAAGTGTCACGTGAATCGCCGTGCATCATAAAAAGTACAATTTAAAAGCCCGAAATCCCATTATTACCTTCCTCGACGAGGCGCCGCGCCAAAACCCGTCCCATCGCCGAGTACGAAAAGTGCAGCGAAGAGAACAGAAGGAAATCCTTCCACCGCCGTATAAAAGAATCATAACTGGAGCGCAGCTGCGGGATCTCGAGGATCCGTCCGCTCGCGGAGCGAGTGATTCACGGCTGGCGAAGGTGCAACGCCGTCTGAGCAGCACGCGCGACTTCGAGACCCGCGCACCGCTGACCCAGTTAAGCATATCCCGACCCGGATTCCCGCGCCGAAGACCAGACATTGGCGCTCCTCCCGCGGAGGAGCTGCCTCGTCAGCTGATCGGCGCGCGATTACGCGTCGCCGCGGCTGGCAGCGAGAGTCGCCGATCGACTCTTACTTAATTATACTCGGAGCTGTCGAAAAGCCCGCGAAGGAAGGGGGCAAAAAGCTCCGGCGGATGAATTATCCGGCCTGACGCAAGAAACTACAACGCGTGTTCATATGCAATATATTTTGAGATGCTCGGCGAAAAGCGCGCCGGCTTATTTTCCCGCCGAAAGCCGTCGGAGGCCTGTGATAAAGAGTTTTGTCCGCGCTCGCGAGACGGTGAAAGTCTTAAAGACTTTATTAGTCTCCGCGCATAATTCGCCTTCGCTCTAATGAGGATATATTACGAAAATTAAGCGCGGATAAGGAAATGCGCGCCGAGTCGTATTCAAAAGAATACATTAGCCTTCTTCCCCGGCGAGAGAGCAAAAGCAAAAGCAAGAGCAAAATAAAAAAAAATAAAAAAATCATCGTTGTTTTGCTCCTTGGGGCCATTACGCAGTCGACGACTGAAATAAATGAATCGCTATTGAATCGGCACGGCGAGCCGCGCGAAAAAAAGCCATAGCGAACGATATACATACATTGCGCCATGACTATGACACCGCGGCGCGGCTCTTCGCCTCCTCCGATGCTTATGCACGGGGCGGCAGGAGGCGGAGGAGGGCAGGAGGTATAAGCCAAGCTGCGAAATCGGAGCGCATCGCATTGTCCGATTGTTTAGCGGCGCGGTGCATTGGCCCCCGTGGGAGTGGCGTCGATTTATAACAGAGGGGCCGCGATCGCGAAGAGTCTCTCCTCGACTCGGAATCGAGGCGCATTCGAGCGCCGCTCTCGCGCCGGACGCACGCCACCGCGGGACCGGGTCATGGGGTTCAGAGGCTGGACGAGGCACTGCTGCAGGTGGCGAAAAGCGAGAGATTAAAGGAGGAGGAGGAGGAGGAGTGGAGGAGGGAGTGGAAAAAACCGGGAGCGCGTGGTACATATATACATATATATACATACGTATATATATATACAGAGATTTTCGTGTGGCGGGAGAGTGCCGCGCGGAGTGAACGCGGGCTTGGGCGCGCGATCGAGCGAGCCACGCTCTCGGATGTGAGTAAGTATGCGTAAGAGCGCCGCCGAGGCGGCCCACGAGGAATTCAGCTCGGACCGGGAAGTTCTCGTGTTGTGTCGTTGCCGCTGCTAGTCCGTACAGCGCCGTTTCGTCGTCTGCTACGTTCGGAGCCGCTCGCGCACTCGTGGGCAGGAGAGAGAGAGAGAGAGCCGGGATGAGGCTGCTGCTGCTACCGCTGCTGCTCCTGCTGATGCTGACGCTCGCCGGGAGCGAGGCTCTCAGGCAGGTGCTCGACGACAACCAGGGGAAACTGTCGCCGAGGGACCGGAGACTGCTGCTCAGGCGGCAGACCCTGCAGGCGCAGCCGAAGATGCAGACGGAGCCGCCGCCGAGGGCGAGGGTCGAGACTTTCGTGAGTAGTTCCTTCGCTTTGGTATCGGGGCGCGAGGGCTTTTGGAGAAGCGGAGAAGGAAGGGCGGGAGATTTTTTTTTTAATCATTTTTTGACGTGCTGAATCGATTTGGGAACGCGCGAGCCGGCGTCGATATAGAGGCGAGGGCAATTTTTTTTTACGAGAACAATAGACGCGATTAACATTAAAGAGGCTTAAATCTTGCGATATGTATGATTTATTAGAATGTTTATGGTGTGGAAAATGTCCAGGCTTTTTTATTAAATGAGTGAGTAAAAAACGAGGAAAATACGTCGTTCATATATAAAGGATCAAGTATTAATCAAACTGATATCTGTCTATTAGAGATTTCGCAATGTAAAAAATGATTTGCAAATAAATTTTATGTGATGTAACGTAGATATTTTTATTGCGTTAATCATTTTAATTATTTTGCGGTATCTGTCTACGTTTATTAAATATTAGTTAAAGGAAAGTAATCGATACGCGTAAAATTTTAGATTCTTAAATCCTACGATGTGAGGAAGACGACATAAACCAGAATACTTTTACGCTGACGTTTTGGAATCTCCGCAAATATTGAAACCGTTATAGGAGGCGATTTTTTCTTCATAATTTAAATGAGATTTAGAAAAAAAAAATGTTCGACAGTCCAAAGTCTTCGATTTTCGTCATCGAACGTTCCACTGCCGTTTCGACTGAGTAAAAGTTGTGTTTAACTCAAAAAAAAATGAAAACCTTTTGTCTATATCTTAAAAGATGAAGCTAAAATTTACTATTGCAAACCCGTCATTAGCCTAGAAATGCAAATGGCCATTAATTCCGCCAAGATATAAATGTTCTCTTCCATAGAGGCGCCCAAGCCGATAAATTTAATTTCGCATCCTCATTATAGCGTAATTTAAGATTTTTATTGTTTTAAATGGACGCTTCGCAAAGGAGCCCCGAAACCTTTAAACGTAAATCAAAAAGAAGCGGCCAGGTCTCGACTTTCGACTCGAACGCGCCTCGCAGCGAAAGTGAACGGAGACACTTTTTAGACAACGAGGAGCCGAGAGAGTGAAAATGCGTATAAATATTTCCATCTCCCCCGGCGCATCCTCGAATTGACAGCCCGAGGAACCGGGCGGCGCTTTCTTATCGGCACCGGCGGGGACGCACACCTGTCCGCCTGCTGCCTGCAATACATTCTCATTTGTCGCCGATTATAAACGAGAGAGAGAGAGAGAGAAGGAATTTCGGAGGGTCCGCGCGTAGGGGGAGTCTCTCGCGGCCGTTGTCCTGCGCGCGGGCCGCTTCCGGTCTTACGAAATATATTCGCCTGGCGCGCGCGCGCGCGCGTTTCTTTCTCCGGAGGAGGAATTTCGTTAGAAAACCGCGGCGCGGACGAGGTGTAATATGCACGCAGAGCGCCGGCGACGATGGAAGCCAGTGTTCGAACCGGCAAAACATGTGCGGCGATTAATTTCGGCTTGGCGCGGCTTGCGAAACTGAAAGTAACTGACGCGTGTGTGTTTGTGCGCCGGCCGCCGCTGCAGGTCAGATGGCTGCGTTATCTTTTTGCCATTGCGCTACTTGCACCGCGAGCTAGATATTTCGTTATTAATGTATATAGAGGCGAGATTCGAATCTTTGCCGCGCGGAGAACAGGGCGAGGAGTGAAGGAGAACGAGTTCCTGCGCGGTTTTATTTCGAGGATGATCGCTTGTTTTTTTTTATAGAGTTTCTTGAATTTATTTAGTCAATTGATTTGTTTTGGGAGGTTGTTGAAATTTGAAAATGGCACTAAATTGAGATTTTTTACGTTACAAAATTTGTTTATTTTATTAATTATTTTAATTATAATGATAGTTAACTGGAGGCTTGTCAATCTCACGACGGCACAGCTTTGCAAGTGTTTATTTTCTATAATGGGCAGTTTGCTACTGTATTAATTAAGTCTGACTACCTTCATCGCGCTGCACCATTACCGATTTTCCAATTATAAGCGGACAAATAAAGGCTAATACTTGAATTAAAAATGTTGATTTTTGACTTTTTTATCTAACTTTATGAAACAATTATAGTGATTTAAATACGACATTGAATTTCTTGATTCTCTCTTACGAATTTCGCATTTCTATAATAATTATTCAAATGCCTTATTAGTTGATTTATTGGCAAAGCAAAGAGTGTATACATGTGTTCATGTAGACAAGTTCTTGAAACTATTAAATATTAAAGACTCATTGCAATATCAGGTCACTGACAAAGAAAGTCCTTTGCGGTTGAGAAACCAATAAAAAAGTAAATAAAAATGCAAATTACCAATAAGCCATAAACCAAATCATTACCAAAAGCATTAACAACGCAAGCATCTCGTTACTTCTTAATTCCACTTTAAAATGCAAAACATTTCCCCCGCTTTATCCGTAAATCGCTTTAATAAAGCGCTTCACCTTAACTGTTAACCTTGCAATCCTTAAACCATCCTTTTCAAATAATCCAGCCAACCTCAATGATCCTCACCGCGCCGCTTTCGTGCATCAGATAAAAAAAAAAAAAAGAATTCCCTCCGAGGCCTCAATAAAAAAGAAAAAAAATGTCGAGCGAATCACCAAAAACCGTCCCGCTTCAGGTCGATCTCGTGAGGTCCACCGGCTACCACGCCGAGGAGCACGACGTCACCACGGACGACGGCTACATCTTGACGCTCCATCGGATGCCCGGCGGCCCGAGATCGCCGGTCAGGCCGAGGAAGCCCGTGATACTTCTGATTCACGGACTGCTCGCCGCGTCGGACATCTGGGTGCTCCGAGGGCCGGACGAGGATCTCGGTAGGAAGAATTTTTCTCTGTCTCTCTCTCCCAGCTTTATATTAAGTTTAGTTTCGGTATGTGGATTTTTGAGATTTTACCGCGATTCGCAGCTTACATGTTGGTCGACGCGGGCTACGACGTCTGGCTGCTGAATACCAGGGGGAACTTTTACGGGAGGCGGCACAAGAAGATGGTGCCCAAGGAAGAGAAGTTTTGGAGATTCAGGTGAGGAACCTTTTTTTTAATTGATTTTTAATTAGAAATTAAGTGAATTAATGGAAGATCGTGGGTATAGTTTTTGAATTAGTTACTTGAGCTTATCAACAGGTTTGTTCTTAACGTTACTCCTCTCTATTTGGAAAGTGTATAAAAATGTAGTGAAAGTTAATTAATTACAATGAAAGATTCATCCACATATTAAGTAGCAAAGACAAACGATGACACATTCATGAATATAAGCACTGCATCCTTTTAAACTCAATAGAGACGAACGAACGAATCGTTTTCGAGAAGCTTTCGTTTTTAAGCAGTTTTTTTTTTGTAAAATTAATTAGTCACGGGCGGATTTTACACCAGTCGTTTATCGAGCTTGTCGAACGTGACAAAACGAAAGACACCTTTACGCGTCAAAAGTTTTCAATTATTTAAATTCTAACTACTCTTTTGACCGAGCACACATGAATTAGGATGCAAATGAATATAGACGCAGCCGTCTTCAACTACCTGTATTTATTTTTATTCCTTTCAGTCAGTCGACAGTTCATCCGAAATGGAATGAGTATTAAAAGGAAAAAGAGCCCGTTAAAGCATGAAAAAGATTACATCACGACTTTAAGCTACAATTTTTTTAGATCAAAATCACAATACCCAAGAAAATGCAAACGACGCACTTGTCCGGAAAAACCTCCCAGCGCCTAGACTGGAAACGTTTTCGGAACAGGTTTTTTTTCCTAAACCCCCCATTCACAATTTGTCCCATTACGCAGTTAACTCATTTTGTACCTCGCAGTCGCCCCCCTAAAACTCTAAAACCGTGAAAAGAACAATAATAATTTTCCGAATTGCAACAGGCGCAGCAAAGCCTGCGCACCTACTTATCCAATAAACTTAAAGACCAGGCGATTAAGCAATGTCGCATTCCCGCATCGAAAACAGCTCACCAGCTCGCGAAACGCACTCCGCGCAAAAAGCATCGGAACCTCATTAGCATCCGTCGCTCAAAGCGCCATTCGCGCCGAGGCGCTCGATTACCCTCTCTCTCTCTCTCTCTCTCTCCGTTCTAACGATCTCAAAAAAAAAGAAAGAAAAAACACGAAGCCAAGCAATAAGCCAACTGAAATATCTGTTCCCGAAGCTGGCACGAGTCCGGCGTGTACGACACGGCGACGGCGATCGATCACATTCTGAGCACCACCGGGGAGGAGCGGGTCGCGCTCGTCGGACACTCAATGGGAACGACGATCGGACTGGTGCTGCTCTCGATCAAGCCCGAATACAATGCCAAGGTCAGCGCGATGATCTCCTTCGCGCCCATCGCCATTTTCACCCATCTGCTGCCGGGGCCCATCAGCACCATCGCCGTCAGATACGGAAAGCAGCTGCAGGTACATTTTTTGGGTGGATATGTAACATGTAAGATGTTTTTAATGTAGGATAGAGCGCTGTTTACTTTATCGGCGTGGATTTACATTGAGAAGATTTATTTTTAAGATTGGGTGAAATTATAAGCGTGGAAATCGAAATACATAATTATAGATAATTTTGGATCAGTTTCGATGGACGTATTAATATATTTTATTTAGGTTAAAATTTGAATCTGGTCTGAGGGAACATTAACTGTGGGTGTCCCTACTAAGCAGTTCTTCAAATGACTGATGAATATTCAAGTATACTAGGATTAAACGTTGGCTCAACTTTTACTGCAACGAAATTATGCAAATATAAATTGCAAATCTCAATTACAAAGTAAAAGCGAATTTTCGGCTTTACAAGCTTTAAACACTTTTGATCCGTTAATCTTGGCAGTCACGTTTAATTTTAGACGTTTTAATACATTTCGAGTGTGTGCTAAAGATATAAGCCTCGAACAGTTTTCGGCAATACAATATATTACAATATACTGCGCACTCGATTGTCTTGACGTATTCCGTAAAGTGTGTATAAATGTTTATTTACCTTGCAGAAGAAGCATTTGCAAAATTACGAGAATTTTCGAGGCAATTAAGAGATCTTTTTAATTATGTCGCGTTGCAATCGTCATTGTCCGTTATAAAAAGCTTGAAAACCCGTTAATTTAAATTTCGTTCACTTCACGAATTTCGCTCTTGTAAATTGCATTGTGTAACTGTTTTGCAAAAAGTCCTTAATTCGACTGAACTGATTTCCTCACACACGACCGCACAAATACCCGTAATGATTCATCTACATACATGCATAAGCATAGGTCATATGCAAACGATATCCATACTCGAAAAGCGTCTATTTTTGATTGAACTGCGTTAAAGAAAAAAAAAAATTAAAACGCTTCGAGAAATTTGTTTAAGAAATTCGCTCTTCGCAAATGCTAATTAACGAATAAAATCAGCAATTTATGCCTTCCACCTTTCTATCGACAGACTTTTCGTATACTAAGTTTTAAAAAACGATGCACTTTACAAAAGCGAACGCGAGACGACACATTCGATGCACAATACTATAAGGCTGCGTTGTTTTTTTCAGAAAACGTTCCGAACACTTGGAGTCCATGAAATATTTCCACGGAATCCCGGCTTGGTCGGATTGTACGCGACGTTCTGCGAGACGCCGCACATCGAATTATTATGCCAGAAGCTGATAATGAATATCGCCGGATTATTAAAAACTAATCAGTTTGACGCAATTGATGTCGTGAGTACATTGTTCCTTAAAAGGACGCATTCTCCTAATGAAATAGAAACGAGAGAATTATGCTGATTGCTTGCATTAACTTTGCCGATTTTCAGTCCATGATGCCGAAAGTATTAAACCATTATCCTCAAGGCTCATCGCTCGAGACGCTTTTGCACTACAGACAAATTATGATTAGTGGTAATTATATTTTTTTTATTGTTTGCTATGCTTATTTATCTCAATGCGTCAAGTATGTGTTTAGTTCTTGAATAAGAAAATTATAGAGTAATTATACTAATGCAAGTCACTTTATTTTCATGACGCACAAGACAAATTATATTGTTACAAGAAACTACAATATATAGCTGATACGATTTTTTAATCTAAATGGTATCTTACAAACTAACCGCGTTTAAAAAATTTCATTTTCACTCCATCATACTAAATTTTGGATAGTTTTAAAATACTTACTACATCCACTTCTTTTAATAAAAAATTTTTCATTTGTAGGTAAATTTCGCCAGTACGATTTCGGATCCGAAGGGAACTACATTCGTTACAAAAACGTAACTCCTCCCGAATATCCCTTGGAAAGGATAACGGTGCCGGTAATCCTTTATTACGGATTAAACGACGCTTACACGACGAAAGAGGTAAATCCCGCAATTACCGTTATTACTCCTCGCTGAAATTTTCTCTTCAGGCCTCAATTTAAATAAATTTACGTTCCCCGATGCGTATATAAATCCACTGCGCAACGTACACCGGACGCGACCGGCGGAAACTGACGAAAGCCAATAGATAATTAATTTACAATAAAAAAAAAACTCCTCACAATAAAAAGTATCGTATTACTTCCTTCCCCCAGGACGTGATGGCGCTGCAGGCGCGTCTGCTGCACGCCGAGGGCCGGGCGATCGCCCACGAGCGCTTCAGCCACCTGGACTTCCTCTTCTCGAACTTCACCAAGAGCCTGCTGTACGACGACGCGCTGCGCGCCCTCGACCGTTTCCAGGACGAATCCGACCCCGGAGCTTGGTCGTCCTCTTCTCAGCTCAGCCAGGCGATCGAGAGCGCCAAGTTCGCGCCGACCACCGTCACGGTGTGACGTTCCGCCTCTCCCCCGCGGCAGAGAGGAGGAAAGAGAACCGTTCAATTTTCGCGCGCGGACTTTTGCGGAATGCGCGCGGAGGCGATTATCGTTCCGAGCGCCCGTTTACAAAGAGCGCGGAACTGCGCGCGTTTTGGCCTTTTTTCTGGGTTATGCGGGGTGCACTTTTTGTTCGGATTAGCGTAATTGTTAGCAACGCGAGTCGGCTGGTTCCCAACCCAGCTGTTATTTATAGCGACTTTTGAGTCTCGTACATTTTGACTTATGGAATTCTGCTGCAAAGAGAGGTCAGAAGAAGGAGGCGTATACAATCAGCGATAAAAAAAACGTCCTCCTACATTTTATTTTCGTCAAAAATTTTTGCTTTCGATAATCGCCAATCTTCTCCCGACTTCATGATAATGTTCAATCTTTTGTTCTTGATCAATAAGTCATAATGTATGACACATATATACGTTCTACCGACTTTGAAGAGATTCGGCGCTACCAATCGTTTTCTCTCCAGTTTTCTCAAGGACTAATTAAGGGACTGGACGTGCAGGGTACAGTGGCACGATGCTAGTCCACGTTCGTCCCTTTTCTTAAGTACAGACGCGACACTTCGAGAGCGACGGTAACAGATAAAAGGACGGCAGCATGATTTAATCTTCGAATGAATCGAGTGAGAAAGTTTTTTCAAATCTTGCTAGGAACGAAAATACTTTGGGCGATAAAGTAGGAATCTACTATCGGTATCTGATCTAATTTTGAAAATCGGTATACAGAATTAATATTTATTATTATCGGACTTTTCGAATCAGTCTACTTTATCTTGAGCGACATCGTTATTGAACCGTATCAAAATTTACAAATTAATTAATTTATATATATTTAATCGGGCTCGAAAGGCGAATTTCATTGATACTTTGTTAACGTGCAATTTTCGACTCGACAATTTGTACAAAAAGATTATCTTAATCTTCAACATGAATATTCATTCGTCTGGCGTTCAGCAAAAGCTCACTTATCCGCGTCGATCGGTAGACCAGCGACGTAAGCCAAGCAGTCGTATACACGAAAGAGTTTGCGTTCAACCGTTATTACCCCTTTTGTCTCTCGATCAATCTCAAAAGTGGCGTCTTACGAAAACTCGACGAGGGTCGAGTTATGTGCCTTGCGCGCAGGCATAGAAATATAAACTGTATAACGCGGACGATCGCCTCGGGATTCCACGATTACCGACACTAGTCACGCGTGCATGCGCAAGTTTTATATACACTTATGTCCTCCTCTTTCCCAGCTCTCCGTGCGTTTTACCACAATATATATACACCGGCAGAAGTGTACACGCGAAAGGCGTGGAGTGTACCTATTAGACGAGCAGTTTTCTCATTGGGATCCGAGTACGAGTTGAATGGGGAGACTTTACGAGCGCGTCTTTTTGCGTACACGTTATTATCATTGTGTCGTGTGTAAATTTGCCTGGATGTGCCGCTTTAGAGTTTAAGTTGAGCTCTGTACATAGACCATACGTAGATATACCGCCATTATTGATAATTCTCTGTACATTCCAATTATTCTTTAT
Organism: Ormyrus pomaceus; assembly: GCA_900474385.1. Lineage (NCBI taxonomy): Eukaryota > Metazoa > Arthropoda > Insecta > Hymenoptera > Ormyridae > Ormyrus > Ormyrus pomaceus. The sequence continues at coordinate 48,717 of UCOM01000402.1, forward strand.
AAGAATTCGTCGTGTTAAAAAAGAAAAATGTCAGAAATAGTTTGATGCTAATTATTTTAATGTTTTTAGATTAGAATAGTATAAGCGTTTAAATCTTTTTTTTTTTTTTTTTTTTTAATATAATAGAGTATAAAATACATTTTAGATATATGATTGTCGTACGATGAGTGATGTGTAGATATGGGCTTGTATCAAAATTGAAAAAATATTGTGTCAAAAATTTTTTTAATTTGATCTACGTTATCATTGAAGTTACGGTAAAAAGTTAAATTATAGAAAAATTTGTATTTTAGAATCTAATTTTTATTTTATACTTAGTAATTAACTAATAAATAATAATTTAATATTTAATAATATAAATAATCTGTTCATGACCAAGCAATACTTTATTCATTTTCTCTTACTCGTAAGCGTCAAAATTAGTTTTTCAATAAATTGCATCGAGCAGAAAATAAATTGACTTACAAGCAATAAGTTGCAGTCAACTACAAATTTATAGAAAAAGGCTGTTTGCGTACACGATTTTCTGTCGAGATTGAATTTAAAAGAAATTACAGGCATTTGAAAAATTTTTAACGAACCATTGTTTATTCCGAAATGATCCTCGGTAAAGTCTACTTTCGTTTCAAACTGCAATAATTTTCCTTTTTATTAATACTTAAATCCTTTCAAAAGACTTGCACAATAAAAAATTTATGTGTGAAATGCAAGCGAGTCGTATACCTTAATAAAATTTAATAGAACCTTTGTTTAACACCACAATTTAGCAGATGTTCTATTATATTAAAGCAGTCGTTGTTGTAAATGTTAATTTATTCAAAATTCGAGAAGAGGCAACTAGTACTTGTAAACGTTCCTAAAAACTATATTATATAGAACATATATATATCATTAGCAGTTTCTATTAAATTTTAATCAATTTATAATTGGTTATTTCAATTAAAAGATAAATTAAATTCATAATTAAGGAGTCGTATGCACAAAAAAAGATATAGTAGGTACATAAAACCGTCTAAATTATAACTTTTTTCCACAGCAACCTTCATTTCTTGCGATGCGGGATGCAACTTTGACTTGTGAAATAATTGCACCTGTATTGCAATTGAAAAGACTCCGTACCTATAAAAAGCAGGTACTTCAGGATTTTGCAACTTGCCAGTAAAATATTTTTAGATTTATGGGTTTCTTAAATTCTAAGTAAATATTTTCAAAACTTAACTGAATTAATGAATAATTGAAATAATGAAAAACAAAGCCAACCTATAAGAATATTTCTTAGATCGGCTTGGTTGAAATTCATATTTTAAGGACCCAACCTCGTATTAAATATTTCAGTCATTTATTAATTACTTTACAGAATTCACGCTGTTATAAAAAAATGCAATTGCAGCAATGACAGGTTTACTAAAACTGCAACCGTAGCGGAAACGAAGTGTTTTATCATGCCTGCAAGTCGAAGCATACCTTCAACGAGAAAGATAAATATCGAAGGATATGAATTTCATTACGAAATACTTTAAAATATCGGTCAAAATGGTATAATAGGTACAAGCCTCTGCCTTGGAGTTAAATATACTTGAAAAGGTTATTAAAAATCAAGGAAAACGAATTAAAATGCGCGAAATAAGTATCGAAATATATTAAAATTAATATACATTAGTCTAAAAATACTATTTCCTGACGGAAAACTATATATACACATTTTAATCACAGATTTTTATTCTGAGAACCAATCGAAATTATTTGTGTGAAGTTTTTTCGGGTGATGTTAGATGAATCAGAGATTCGAATGTTTCACACAATACGTAATGAAAAGTTCTTATAATATATCAAAGAATCGTACGATTTTGATTATTGATATCGTTTGTTTATGGAAATATTCAGTTGATCAATGGATAAGTATTGCTATCGCTTATTATACATCAATTTTATTTTAATCTATTGAAACTTAAAGTGCCTGTCCACTTAATAGAGAGCTGGAAAAAATAGATTTCGTAAATGAGCCACTAAAGATTATTTTTCTTTATACATCTGTTTGCACTGGTGATAACAGTGGCACTTAAATGAATATTCAATATATTTTTGTCTAAAATGAGCTTCAACTGAAATTGCAAAATTAGTTTTTCAAAAACTGATTTTATTAATGTTAATAATTAAAATAATAAATCTAAATATTTTAATGAGGATGTTTAACGAGGGGTCCACTCAAAATTCCAAATCAGTGAGCTGCAAAATTTGTCTGCAGGCGCTCGTCATTCACATCTCGGACTCTAAAAGTTGAAAACCAGGTAAGTGCAGGAATCCAGCTGTAATGAAAAGGTGGTGCATTACTGTAAACTTCATTACTGTAATTTGAAATGAAAGCATTTACTTCATTGCCTCATAAGTATCTAGGCAAAACCGTGATAAATAGCAGACCGTACACTCTTTGCTCATTGTGTCACTGAAAAACCTGCTCATTTAAAACGATTACGAGAAAAGACTATTTCGCAGCGTTTTCAAAGGTAACGACACTGTAAACACAAAAGAACACATAATTATATCCAACTACAATTGTAATTTAATTTTATATCTGCACTCGCCGATAGTTAAACTTTTGCTAATTATTTTTTTTCTAGGTGCTTTTTATCGTTATAATTATAATTTAATTTAAATTTTTTGTAAGGAGTTTCAAAAACAATGAGACGATAAGAACAAGTGGTGTAATAGATAAAAGTGATCTGAATAGGTGCTAATGAACTTGTTTTATTAGTTTGCTTTAACAGAACGATATAGAATTGGTCAATCTTCTATTTAGTATCACATAATTTTTTAATCGATTGGCTCAGTACTTTACTAAAGAAATTCAATGAACGCAAATTATTACCCCAATAAATTACAATAAAGAAGATAAAAGCAAATCGTAAAGCTAGTCGAATTGAATGTTCCACGTGTACTCGTCGCATAAACAAGATTTATCGTGACGAATTCCACTAACGCCTTCATTTACGAGCGCAGAAATTACAGATTTTTCTTTCGAAAGCCGCGTGTGGAAATTCTTTTCTCACCTTTTTTACCCGGGCGAATTGTACAATAAATCCAGGACTTATACAAGTCCCGGCCATCTCCCCCCGAGAAAACGCTCCTCCGAGCAGTGAGAAAGAAGGAGTCTCTCGCGCGCCGACGAAAAGAACAAAAAAAAAGAAAAAGGCGAGCCTTTCGCAATGATAAGCCGACTTTTGTTCCGCGCGCCTAATAATCGCAAAAACTCGGCGAGTATTCCTTATGTACGCGGCAGCCGCTCGTCGGCTTTTCAGCCGGCGTCGTACGGCGAGGCAAAGTAAATGGCTTATCTCGGACGCCGTGTGGCAATCGACCTTGCTTTGCGCAACACCGCGGCGTGCATCTAAAATTCGCGCTGCTCCTATAGGCTACATGTGTATTTACTTTCGAAGCCAGCCAATCGGGGAGAGGAGTTTCGCGGAGGCGTTGACCTTGGCGTGCGCCGGTGGACCGGAAATTGAAAGTTCCCTCCGGTCACGCCGCCGAGGTTCTGCATCTTAATCGGCATCCGCGAGCGGAGCCAGGGGCAGGTTCCTGCTCGGAGAACGTTGGCCAATGCGAAATTTAAATTGGAGCTGGGATAAGCGATCGGCGATTGTAACCGATTGCCGAGAGATGTTTGGTTAATGGTGCGTGAAGATAGCCGAGCGATTTCTTCGGGGCGAGGAGATTTATTTCTGGTGTTAGGCTTTTGATTTTTAGTTTCAAGTAGTTTTAGAGAGACAAGTTGATGGGTGTTTAATCGGTGGAAGTCAATGATGCGAATCTTTATCTTTGTGGTAATTGGTTTTAATTTTTTCTAGCATATTAATAACAATAAATGAGTAGGTTCAAAATGGACATTGATGTACGCTATATTTTATTCAAGCACGAGCAATTTGCGCAAGTAATTGATAATGAAGAAGATAAAGGAAATGTAATTATTGTTTTAGAAAAGTATTACAGAGTTCATAAATACTGACGATTATCTATCAACTATTCTATCAACAACTTTTTTTTCTCCCTCAAAATTAAAATTCAATCTCATTATATAATAATTTCAATAAAATTTAAATATATTCTACCGCATTGCATAAGATTAGTAAAAGTTATTCATATATACTATTAAAAAGAAACTTGTAACATTTATATAAATAGTTCAATTACTGCATCAATATTGATTAAACGCATTGAGTAGTAATAAATAAGCAAAATTTTATAAATATATTTGTTCTACTACTAAATAATTGAATTGATGCACATTACGAGATTATTTATTACTTATAAATGTAAATTAAAAAAAAATAAAATTAAGAGTTTAACTCTAAAGGCCATTAATGACATGCAAAACCACAAATGAAAAATGTAATATTAATAGGGCACATAAATGCTGGTTTTATCGTATACACTTCACTCTTCTTGGAATATAAAAATGATAAATTAATGACATTTTTATTATTACAGCGTGCAATATCTGATTAATATTAAAATAACGATGCTATTTATTGTTAGAACGGTTTTCAAAATAGCCGCAGATAAGAATGAATTCTATTCTGGAGCATCGCGGCCTGTATCGGTTATATAATTATGGCAACCCCAGTCAAGCAGATCTGACTTGAAATTTCGCAAGCAGCCTCAACCATCAATGCAAATGCAGGATATTGGATGGATAAAAATCTGCAGAAATAATTCTCAGGAAGTAGTCGATCCTGCGGCGATAAAAGAAAACTGATAAAACATAGATTACAAAACACGTCGCACACAAAACTCACCCTCGGTTGTGAAATCGAATTCGTAATAATCGCTCCGCTCGCGGAGGTTAATCTATCTGTGCCATAACTATCGCGGTTAAATTACACGGTGCATCGAATGCGATGTTAAGAAATAAATATTGACTTACCGTAAGATGGGCATTAATGCAGACTTTTGCTAGATCAATGCAGAAGCAGCCACAATCGGATTGCGAGCTGCATTTTGCAATCTTATTGGTGCGTGGATAATGATTTATTTCGCAATTTTACATGCACTTCATTTAACAATGTTGTATTGAAATTATTTAATTAACTTGTAAGGTAATAAGAACTGTGCGTAATTTCATAAGGCGCAGTGAAATTTATGGTAAAGGAAAATTTTATTCGCTCACCTCAAAAGGTCAGCACAAATTACTCGAAGATTTTAGTTAATTTTCTATTTACAAGGGGTTCCAGCGCATTTAGAATAAAGAACGTTTAGAGAAGAGAAAAATATTTGTTTCGCAACCATTCCAGTCGGTATTTTGAGTTTCTATCAGTCTCTTTATTCGCACGTCCATCATCAATCATTCGGAATTTTATTATGGTTGAAAGGTGAGGAATTAGAATGATCAACATGAATGTTTTTAGGAATTGTATTATATTTAGCCTGGCTATGATTGTAATGAAAGTATCATAATTTATCAACTGATTTCCAAAATTTTTGAGTAAAAGTAAGTAATAGTAAAACACTGCTGAAATCAATGCATTTTCAAAGTTTTGAATTTAATGAAGGAATTCAAATTTTATTTTATATTTACACATTATTATTACAATTATTAATATTTTTATTACATTTAAAACTATATAATAAAACCAATTATCTTATATTTAAATTGTACATTTACATTTTTCATTACACCATATGCACCGTAATTTATAGAACGAGTTCGAAATAATTCGAGAGCCAAAAGATTGATTTGAATTTATTAAAATACGCAGATCGGCTTAGAGTTAGCACGTATCCAGTTCGCGAGTAATTATTTCTGTATCTATTATCAAAAAATGCTAGTCCCCGTTTAAATCCCAAAGCCCCACCGAGCGCGAAAAATTAAGAAATCTAAAGTCTCAAGGATATCTTCTAGACCACTTAAAATTTTCCACCGTAATTACCTATATCGAACTGGCAACGAGACCATTTCCACTGCCTCGCCGCTCCGCCAAGAGAGGAAAAAACTACACACAATTCGCTCCCGATTTCGGATTCCGATCTCCCCCGCCTCCGCGTCCCTTCCCTTCCCAGCCGATATTCAGCTGGGAAAAAAAAATCGCGACAGTCCTCCTCCTCCTCCTTTCGCAGCGATTTCGCAGGCCGGTGCTCTCATTGCTGTCGCGGTGCATCGCAAAACAGTCGGAATCTGGCTCTCCCGATCGGCTGAAAAAGGGAAAAGCCAGCGATGCAGCACACTTGGCATTCGGCCGCGCCGAAGGAGAGGCGCAATGTGTATATAAAAGCCGGTGCAACGACTCGCCGCGGCTTTATTACCGCGGTGTGCTCGGGCGCGTGCCGCTCGCACGCGAGAGGTGCAGCGCCTTTTACACGCCACACACACACAGCCTTATCATGTCCAGAAACGCGGGCCCGCTGCTGCTCCTGCTGCTGCTCGTGTGGAAACCGGCCGGCGCCATCGCCAAGCTGGACCCCAACCCGGACATCGAGCTCAGGACCGTAAGTCGGGACGCTGGCTGCTGTGTTGTCGTGCCGCCAGGCTACTTTATATCCTTTGTAGTTGTGGGAACAGTGTTTATTCGCCGGTTGAGATTGTGCGCTTTGGGAGAAACTTTGGCGTGTGAAAGTAAGTCGGATCGAAATGGAACTGGATTGATATCCAGTTAAATACAAGGGCGACGTATATATGTGAAAAGTCTGCGGCCGAGACTGGAAATTATTAAGTCCGCAGTAAAATTTGGTGGAAAAAAGTAGTTTACTGTGATATTTATTGATTGTTGCGGATTAAATTTTTTAATTATTTATGTGATGGAAAGTGAACTTCGCACAGAGAAAAAAAATGGTTCGCTTTTGCGGCTCAGTTCCAAGGAAAGCGACGGTTTTTCACGAATTGGAACACCTACTAATTAGTTTTACAGTACGAGTTGTGAAATTTGCAATTACTGCAAAGTGCGCGTACATTAAAAGAGGATAAATCCTGTAATTGTGTGACATAAAACGGTCGAAAAAATGCACGCATTGTTACTGAAAAGTACTTTTAGTCAGATTTATCTAACGATTTTTTTCATTTTTAATAGACTTTCTTGAAAAAAAATTGTGTGTGAAAAGAGAATTTTCAAGATAAAAAATACGGCCTTTGTTGGTAAAATTACGGCGATTGCGAAGAAAAAGCTACGAACAGTAACATAAATCTATTTGTCTTCTCTTTACATTTCAAACTGAATCCTAAAGCACAATGTACTTACTAAAAAAAAGAATATTCAGAAAAAAGTATGTTAAATGATGAATACAAAGTTATCTTGAAAATACATAAACAATCTCTTCTTTATAATAAAATATTACTCAATTACATGTTACCACAATGCTAGTATAATTAAAACAGTGCACACATCAAGTATAAGATGATTTCAAAAGATTTACTTTATCGCTGCGCTTATAAAAAAAAAAATTGCATTTGATTTCCGAAACTTGTAAATATTCTGGACTCGTCCCAACGTTAGGTAAACACTTCCTGAAGCGTTTTCTTTATAAAATACGCCTACAATTAAAGAGCAGCGTCGCTCCACTTTTACGCGCTAAGAATTCATTAAGAAACCAACAATTATCTTGATTTATACCACCGAGGCCATAACGCACTGCAACTCTGCTTCCTTTTTTCTTTCAAGGGTCAACTCGCAAGAAAGTACGGCTACCCGTTCGAGGAGCACGTCGTCATCACCGACGACGGATACATCTTGAATCTTCACAGGATCCCCTACGGTCGCAGGGATTTTCAAGATTATTACGCGAGGCGACCTCCCGTTCTGCTGATGCACGGATTGGGCGGCAGCTCGGCTGATTGGGTTCTTATGGGGCCAGGGAACTCTTTAGGTAAATCCAAGCTTTCTACGTTCGCAATTAATCATTAATAAGTAAGGAAGTATGCGAAATTCTTTTTTTGCCGCGAGTAAGACAGTTTTTCTTCCGCCGAATTGTAGTTTTTAGTAGCGAATTTCGCTCAGTTTACGCCTTTTTTTTTCATGCGAAATGTCCGCTTGTCGAAAAGAAAAGCGGCGTGCATAAACGGTAGATTCTAAAGATAGGAAGAGAAATGAAATTACAAACGCATATCGGCTGAAAAAGAAGTTCAACAACTTTTTCCGTCTGCCGAGTTAATTCGATGCATTAACCAGGGTCAGGGTCTGACAATGACTGGCTTCCAAGGCTAAATATTCACCCACATTTTTCGACCTTGACTCTCTCGCAACAATTTTCCTTATTATCTTATCACGTCATACTGGCATGATTGGCAGTTTTATTATTTAGACTCGTTATCGCAACTAATGTTTTTATAGCGAGTGTATACAATTGTTTTGAGGGCTCGTCCAAATTATTAGAGCATTGCACGCTCGGCCGTCTTCGAAAGAATGCAGCAAGCTTTAAGCGCGCCTCATTAGTTTTTCGAAATCGAACGTTTTTACTGCGTATTTCGAAACTTTTAACGGCGGACATCTTTCTGGCGTACCTATCAATCAGAGTAATTTTACGGCGCTTGTTACGACGTTTATTTCCCGCAATTAAGCTGTAACTTGCCTTCTGCCGAGCGAAATCAAAATTAGCTCGGCATTCTCTAAGGTGTATCCACCTTTTAAAAGGTTGACAAACTCGAATCGAGTCGAGCGGAGATGGCTGAGTAAAGATGAGCCTGGCAATCCTGACGGACGTGCCGAGAAAAATTGTAAGCGAGCAGAGTGATTACGCAAACGCCGAGGAGAAATGCAGCGTACTATGGATTAATTAAGGCCTGCTTCGGCCGTACAGTCGGAGCTAAAACCGACGAAAGCGAACCTTGAAAGATGCATTAGATAATCCGGCTGCAAAAGGTGTTATACACGCGGAGAAAGTAGTTCATAATAATTTGCCGTTGTTTCTATAAAGAAAATAATCTGGTTTGCCGAGTAAATTATAATACGTCTTGACTAGAAACTTATGTGTAACATAGTAAGTGTACTCTTCGTTACACTGGATGATTCATTTTTCATTATACTTTTATGAGTATTCAACGCGCCGTAATAAAATACAAGTTAATTATTTCAAATTATATTAATAGTTGCAGACTTATGGGCGAGACTAACTCTCGTTTTTTTAATTTATTACAAACTCCAAATAACTCTTGCTACCGGAACACAGCCGAACCTAAAAATTTTCACCAATAAATCAAAAGCCCGATTCGCGCGAACGACCTTCAAAATTTCAAGCCCCTCATTACTCTCTAACGAACTGCGTTAACCAGCCGCGAACCTCAGCCGAGAAAGCACCTGTCGACGCCTCGGCCGCCTCAGCAAAATTCCCTCCCGGACTGTACGGCTGAACGCGAAACCTCCGAGAGCCTATATCGCTCTCCCGCGCGCCTTCACCGTTTACGCGCTTTCTTGACCGGCCGCCGCCGCCGCCGCCGCTCATTTCGAATGCCGCGCATTACGCGCCGTTACCGCGAACCAGATCCCCGATTTATAATCCGCGCAGTGCGCGCGGCTTGCATTCGCGACTCGCACCTTCGGCTCCGCTCCTTTCCACGGCCTGAACTTCGATGCGGCGAGGCGGCCTTTCCCAAGGATCGCGATCCTCGATTTTAAAGGATGAGCTGCGGGGCAGAGGTGATGGTTGGAGGATCGTACGGTTATGGATTTTCAGCGGGAGAGAAATGATTGAGTTGCCTTGGGGAGTCACGGCGACTGTGGGACACGCTGCGCGAAGATAACAATTACCCTGATTTATGTGCGCTGAAGGCTGCTCATTTTTTTATTTCGTTAATTTTGCTTTTGAGTCGTAACTATATACATTAGTGTTTTATTTCGCATTCATTCGACTTCGCTTTTCAGCTTATTTTTTAGCGGACACTGGATTCGACGTTTGGCTCGGAAATAATCGCGGTAATATCTACTCTAGAAACCACACTACGATGGAACCTACGGATCGGTACTTTTGGGATTTTAGGTAAATAATTGTTTTTCAAGGCCTTGAAACCTGCACGTGTTTTTTTAAATTTTACAATTATTACAACACTCTTCTTATTTATTTGGATAATGACGTAAAATGGTCCTTAATTACTTTAATCTTTTTGAAATTCATATATTAATTGTAAATTAATTGAATTTTGTCTATAAAGTGAAAGAAATTATTAAATTTATTCAACAGAGGATTCTAAACAGTTAAGAAATGTTAATTATATTGTGTAATCTTGATCTATATAAGTCACTCAGAAGAGCATAGATTCCACTTCTACATTTCCTTTTGCAGTAGCAGATTTGTTCATACTATTCAAACCTAACTTTTTAATCCAGAGAAATGAAAATATATTAAGCCACCAGTATTTAAAAAAAAAATCTACATACAATGACGAAAAAATTTCTGCGCAGCTACCACGAGCTGGGCATCTACGACCTGCCGTCGAGCATCGACTACATCCTGGGCCTGACGGGTCGACGCTCCCTGCTCTACGTGGGTCACTCCCAGGGCACGACCCAGATGCTGGTGATGGCCTCGGAGAAGCCGGAGTACAACGGCAAAATCGCGCTGGCGGCCGGCCTCGCGCCTGCAGCCTTCACCGGCTATCTGCGGGGCCCGATTACGCAACTCACCAAGCTGACATACTTCGGCGTGGTACTACTCCTCCTCCTCTCTTTTTTAGTATTTTTTTTTTATATTTATTACGGCTCTCTCCTTCCCGGACGGCGACCTCCCGCCGATTGTTTTCGAGTGGAACGGATTTCTGGCCGGGGTGGAAGGGGTGATGATAGTGTTTTGGGAGAAATGTTTGATTGGGTGTCGATGGGAGTGTGGAAATTATGTCGTACGTAAATTGTTATTAAAGTAGAATTCGAGCATTTTGAAAGGATTAGTTTAGGGTAATTTAAATTGATGCACGGAGAAGCAGAGCAGCTTTGGCTTTTATATATTGTACTACTTAAAATCAGCAGATTCAAATTGATTCGATTGCCCCAATAAAATTCTGCTCATTGTGATTCATCACAAAAGATGAAAATAATTCTATATTAATAATAAATAATTCGACTTTGCAACAATTTCAGTGGGTGGGCGAGAACTTTGGCTACCCCGAGTTCGGCTCGCGGTCACGATGGGGAAGATTCATCTCGAGGCTCTTCTGTCAGAGCGCAGCGCCAACCCAGATTTTCTGCAGCACGAAATTCTATTTATTAGCTGGATTCAGTCCCGATATCGATCTGGTAAGCGCACCTGATTGTTTTCGTGCGATTGATATGCATCGAATATTTGTAATTATCGGTTAAAACTTAGCGATAATGCAACGTCTATTAGAGAACATCGGTGGAGTAACTTGTTTTTTGCGAAGTAAAGTTTAATTGAAAATCGAAGCTGTTAATTAGAATTGAAATATTAGGGCTAATTTAAATTATTATATCACAAAAGTGACTCAGCTTATTATCGAATGATTCAGGACAAACTTACCGTCATCGTTGGCCACATACCTGCCGGGGCTTCTTGGAAACAACTAATTCACTACGGACAAGGATATATCAATCCAGGTATGCGCAAAACATAAAATTTCCTTCTCAGATTTAGTAAATCCCGCAATTAAAGATTATTCCCAACGTTCTTAAAAAGCTGAAGTGAGCTTGATAACGCACAACTTTGAATACCTTAAAGTAATCTAAGATTAAATTAAGTGCTTTTTAGATTGAAGAGATATCTCCTTTAACTCGATTGTTTATGATTCTCTAAGGAAAAAACACTTGTTCTAGTAATCAATTTTAATGATAAATCATGTAAATATTGGAGGATATCTAAAAATGATTCGTGAATTAGCAAAGTCAATTCTATATAGATCACTATTATAAAGCATTCTGAAGAATTAACTATTGAAGAATGAATTTAAGTTTCTAAAGACAAGAACTTGTTAAAATTCTGTATCAAAAATTAATTTGAATACCTAAATAGAAATTCAGCTGAAGAAATCTTTTGTATTTTATTCTTAAATGTAACAGAATCGAGGGCAAGGAATAAGTAATAGAAACTATTATGCGCAAATTTTGACCTCCCAGCTTTCTTCAAGTTTTGTAAATATGGCAGAAAATGTCAATCAATTTAATTAGCTATATATGAACACAAGCTTTGTTTGCATTTCTTTATTTTTCCTGTTGGAAGTTTTCACTATCATTTGGCCAATTTTTGGTCAATTGTCTGTACACAGCCCAAATTTGGTCCACTGTTAATGAAATGGCTAAAAAATCGTTAAATTTCCAACAGGATTAACTTCATTATGATTGAAAGAACGTATTATAGTTATCATTTAATAAAATCTTACCGTTTCCACAATTCCAGGATATTTTCGACTCTTTGATTACGGAGAAAGTAAGAAAAACATTCAGTACTACGGATCTCCGGTACCCCCAGAATACCGGTTAGAATCTATCACTGCACCAGTAGCCCTTTTCAGCAGCAATAACGACTTCTTAGCTTCACCTAAGGTGAGTGAATTTAGAATTCGCACGCAGCAAAAGCGACAAATTTAAATAAACAATATCTGTTTCTTGCATCAGGACGTTGAATTATTGACCAACAGACTGCACAGCGTTGTGTATCATAAGAAGATTTCAGCGAATCCATTCAATCACTACGACTTCATTTGGGGGAGAACAGCGCCTCAACAAGTTTTCGAGCCTCTCATGCGTTTAATGGATAAATATAGATACATAAGATAATGTTTTGTTGCTAAAAAAATGATTTGCCACTATGTGTTCAGCAAAATTACTGTATTTAATAATCAAATCATTCTAGTCATTGTAAAAACAAATCTTAAATTGATGCATTAAAATAGTAATTATTTTCTTTGCTCAAGAAATATCATATTTATGTGAACTTTTAAAATATTTCATGCAATCGTCACCACAATTTTCTAACGGTATATGCGCAATACAAAATGAAAATAAAAATAATTATTTTTCACTGTTACTAAATTCTTATTTTTAGGTGATTAAAGTTCATTCTGCAAGTATTTGAAAACGTGCTGCAGGTGACATAATTCGATGATAAAAAAATTTCAATTGATTGATCGATTATATTATTTATTTAGGCAAAAAATGAATGCTAATTTTAATCATCCAAAAAATTAATATTTACGACCAATTATCAGTACCTGATGCATTTATATGTGATCACGCCGATATTAAAGATGTCTACTATATAAGTATAATAATTTTACCAATGATGCAATTGTTTTAAGCGCTCAGCACTTTATTAAATGTATTATTAATAACGCATGTATTATTATATTTATGAATAAAAAAAAAAATAAAAGATTTTTTTCATCTTACGTTGACCTCCTATGTTTGGACTTTATTTTAAATTATTTTTTCCACATTAATTACATTTTATGTTAAAATTCCACTTTGTCTATATCAATCTCGATAATTCGAAATTGACTCTGTGGCAATTACCGAATCACGAAGTCGAACTAAATACAAAAAATTAATCTTTTAATATTGAAAAAGTGCATAAAGAATGAGAGATATCTTTACGCCATAATATTCAAAAAATTACTGGAAATACAAAAAATTTAATAGTAGGTCAACGTTGTCACTTAAAAATGTTATGTTATTATAAAATTGATTTATTTGCTTTTAATTTTCTCAATCTTATACAATATTTATGCATTTTAAAATGCAGAAGTACGTTTCCTGCGAAATCACTCCATTTTCAAACGTACGCTTGATTCATTTCCGCGAAATCGGTTGTGATAACATTTTTGCACTGATCCTTCAGCGCATAAATCAATGTTATCAAAAGTTTTTAACCTCTGCAATATTTAAGAAGGAATTAATTTTATTGTTCATTAAAATCTAACTGGAAACAATTTTTAATAAATAAACTTTGTATTTATAATCGTTCTTAATTAAAAATAATCGCTTCTCGTTTTTCTATTAATTAGCACATTTGTCGTTTAATAGTTTTCGAATTTGACAAAGAAGTGAGACAGATGAAAAATGAAAGATCGTTAAAATATGCAATAATTTCGGGTATTTTAATAAATCTCTCAAAACATATAAACATAATCGCAAATGTTTGTAAATAAAATGACTTTTTAATTAACAATAATCTTCTTTAGCATCGTACGTATTAAATCGTCATGCTGAATTGAAAGCTTGATATAGTCAAATTTCTTGATGCCAAAAATATTCGTATCGATCAAACTGATCAATCAATGGATGACCGCTGCGTACATTATCATATATTATCATTCTTTCCTCTATAAGGCATGAAAATTCTTCCGCAGACTCCCTAAATAAAAGTAGATAATACGTCGAAACAATGCAAGATACAATGCGTAATTCGCCGATAAGGAAATTAAGTTCGCATATCAATTGCTATCGAAATAATTTATAATCGGATTATCGTCGATATCCGATCGCAATAATCTACACCTCCGATACCGACGTGTTTTATAATTAGATGAATCTTCGCCGTCAAAGGCGAATTCTCGACCGATATCACGGCTCTTCAATCAAAGTTTGGCATGTGTCACCAAACTCCGGTTAGTCAATAACGTGAAATTTCGCCCAGAAAAAAAGCTCAGCGGTGCAGATACCGATCTCCGATAACGGACTCACGCAGCCAATAAATCGATGACTGATAAGCCCCCGTACACCAATCTCAAAACGATTTCTTAATACCTCTAACAAATTGAGCAGAGCCCGCTAACCGATGTACAACAATGCTCCGCATGGCGGGGGCGCGCGCATCTGGGGGGGGAACGACGATCCTAATCGATATAACCGATTTGATTGATCGCACGTGTGTGTGCCCTAATCGATAAGAGCACACAGGCGAAGCGAGCGGAGTGGCCGATCCCCGGGGCCTTGCTCGACCTTGTCTCTCGAGAAATCTCGAGATATAGAACGATGAGTATATAAAGTCGCGCGACGGCGGGACGATCTTGTATTTTCTCGCGGACTTTTTCTTCCGAGCAATCAACGAGTGAGACAGAGAAAGAGAGCGCAATGGCATTCGCGGCTTTGTGCTTGGTCGCCTTGACGGTGGGACTCGCGAACGGTGCCTCCGTGTCTCCGGAATCGCTGACGCCCGAGGAGTCGGCCGCGCTGAGGGATCTTCTGCCGAGGGATCTCAACCTCACCGATCTGTCCGCGGCGATGAGGGCCGATCATCCTCATGCGCACCTCACCGTCGTGAGTACCATTGGATATACGCTAATTTTGCTCGATCGAAAGTGGGCCGGTTGATGGAGGTTCTGCGAGTATGTTTGAAATTTGCACAAGTCGTTGACACTTTTTTTTGGGTTTGTAAGTTGAAGAATAATTAGTTTGCACTAATCGCTGTAGAGTTTTCCTGTTATTGATCTTATTAAAGATGTTTTTTAGCTATTGCTGATATCACAGAATAGCACGGCACCACACTAATTCTAATGATTCTACAACGAGTTGATTAGAAAACTATATATTAAAGTAATTCCTCATCGTAATATCCCCAGTCACGCTTCTCCGTATTTACACTAATCGCTCGGTTTACATAAATCAAATTGCACCGATTGCAATTCTTTTTGAAATTCGCGTAAACAAATAACTTATTAACTGATTGTGCTTTCAGGTGGAAGTGATCGAATTATACGATTACGGAGTGGAGACCCACACAGTCCAAACGACCGACGGATACATCCTCGAGCTGCACAGAATAACCGGCAACAGGAAGAACAAAAATCCCGCGGGAAAGCGAGTCGTCTTTCTTCAGCACGGACTCCTCTGCAGCTCTATGGATTGGGTTCTTGCCGGTCCGGAAAGGGGTCTTGGTAATTGCTCTGTCATAATTCTTTCGTTTGATTCGTTGCTATTTCGGAGGTGATTTTTAATTCGGCATTGCGCTCGATGCAGGTTTTCTCCTCGCCGATGCCGGTTACGACGTGTGGATGGGAAATGCAAGAGGCAGCAAATACTCCCGCAGACATAAGGATTACGAGGTTTCGGACAAAGAGTTCTGGGGATTCAGGTGTGTAAGATTAATTGTAAAAATCATTGCTTAACTCGTTCGTTCCACTTAAAACGTAGTCGAACTATATATTTTTAAAATTTTGCTTTCCAGCTGGCACGAAATCGGAATGTACGACTTGCCGAAAATGATCGACTACGTTCTCGAGCAAACTGGTCGCGAAAAGCTTTATTACGTGGGACACAGCCAAGGAAGTACCGCATTCTTTGTTATGACTACCGAGCTTCCGGAGTACAATGACAAAATTAACGTCATGTTTTCGCTCGCGCCAGTCGCCTATTGTTCCAGGATGTACAGTCCAATTTTTCAAGTATTATCGCGCTTAGTGGACCCTATTAACGTGAGTTACTGCTTTTTTTTTTCGAGCAGCTTGATTTCGTTAAATATAGATTTCTAATATGATTTCGAAATTGCAGCTGGTAGCTAAATTGATCGGCGTCTACGAATTGAAACCGACCGAGCTCTTCTTCAAAAAATTCAGTACGGTCGTTTGTCAGGAAAACTCGATTCTGCAACCGATTTGCACGAACATCCTGTTCATGGTTGCTGGTTACAACGAAGATCAGATGGACACGGTAATTTATTATTCTGCACTGCACAAGTTGCCATCGTTTAGAGGCGCGTATTAAAAATCTGTTTATCCTCAACAGTCGCTGATCCCAGGAATCTTGGCTCACGTTCCTGCCGGAGCCGCTGTCGATCAGTTCGTTCACTACGCCCAAATCATAAAATCAGGTAAGACAAAAGTATTTACTCTTCAATGCGAACGGCAGTTTACTTTTAGACGAGCTATACTTCTAATACACTTTTTAATTTTTGCAGGACATTTCCGACAATTTGATCACGGCTTCCTCGGCAATTTCAAAAGATACGGCTGGCCGACTCCGCCGCTTTACAAGCTCCGCAATGTCAAGGCTCCCATCTCCCTTCATTACAGTGTCAACGATTGGCTTTCGGATCCGATGGTAGGTTCATTTTTTTTAGATACGCTTCGAACCTCGCAATTAACAAGCGTTTATATAACTTACCGTTACTGTTTTAAGGATGTGGAGAAATTGCACTCTGAGCTTCCGAACCCCGTCGGAAAGTTCCGCGTCGTGGACGACAAATTCAATCACCTCGACTATCTTTGGGCCAAAGACGTGAAGACTCTGCTTTACAACAAGATAATGAGCATCATGAAGCGTTACCAAGATTAAGTTTATTTTGCCCAAGTCTTTTTAACGTATAGAAGAAACAATCTGAAACTGAACTAGTCGAAATTCTTTTCATATTTTCCGATTTACCGGTTATAATAATTAGTTCGTAAAAATTGTTGATCGTAAGGAAATCAAATTGAACGAGAAGAAGCTAGTCTTTAAGCTAACGATTATTATACAAAACATTTTTATATATAAGACATATGTATATTTTTTTACTTAAACAAATAAATTATACCAAAAGCAACGTCTGCGAACCATTATTCGCCTCAAAACGGTACCCCTCGCCCGAAATCCGAGCCAAAAAAAAAGAAGAAAAAAAAATTTTCCACCGCCGCTTCCTCCTTAGCGTCCACCTCCCCCACCCGCCTCCCGCAAGCGGCTCGCCGCGACGGCGCGCGAAATTCGAATTAGCATTCGCGGAAGAATACCGCTCACTTTCTCTCTCTCTCTCTCTCCTGAAAAAAGAGTGCAAACACCCACCGGCTGCTCTTTCGTGGAAAGTCTTCGCGAATCCGCGCGCGAATAAACGGACGGACACTCAAGGTGCGAGTGACTGTGACTCATAGCCGGTGTACATCAGCTGGCGTCGATCCGCCCTTCGACCGATCAAATCGGCGGTTCAGTCGCGTTCGGCCGGTTAGCTCGCGCTAGTTGCCTGCCTCATCGAGCCTTTTAATCGCATACAATGAGCGAGTTGCGCTCGTTATTATCGTGAAATAGCCAGGGAGAAAGAGAGAGAGAGAGAACGATAGAGAGAGAGAGAGAGAGAGAGGAGGTTCACGGGGTCAACGATGCCGCGCGGAAGCCTGTGCTCAGTCGCCGCGAGTCGAGCTCTAGTCGAGCGCGGCAGGCTTATCGTGCGCGCAACTCTCAGGTTAGCTGCCTTTTCCTTTGTGTGCGTGTGTGTGTCTCTCTCTCTCTCTTTGCACGTGGATCGCGCGGCTGCGCCGCGAGGATTATTTGGCTTGCTAATTTTTCCGATGTGTTTTCGATGAGAGAGAGAAGTGTGCGGCTCAAATAATGGTAGCGGCGGATTGCGCGATCTATTGTAAGCTAAGCGCTGAATTCGGGGGGATCGAGCTTTAATTAGGGAGGACGCGCCGTCGTACGCGTGTACTTTGTGACCTAAATTTTTGGACTGGCGAATATTTAGCAGATTCGTAGAAAGTACAGTGGTGTTTTTTTTTTCTATTTTTGAGACTTTTCCTTTGTAACGAGGCTGAATTCTTGTATTCTTATATAAATTGTAGTGCGCAATAAATCACGTTGAAAAGATTTTTTTCCGTTATCCAGCTTGAAAAAGCAGCTTCACATCATAGTAAATCTTGGAAGTCATTTAGATTGTTACTAAGTTTAAAAAATAAATGCTTGCCGGGCCCATAAAAGCTTCGCTTCCTGCTTCTCAAAGCTTTAAGCGTTTCGCAACGTTGCTTCTCCAAGTCCGCGAAAATGCGAGTAAAGCAATTTTAGTAAATATCATTCTTTTTAAGGTTCACCGGGTACGAGCATTGGTCTAGCAGCAAGAAAAGGTGCATCAAGTTAGCCATGTCCATAACGGCGCTTCTGCTGCTCTCGACGGTGGCCATAGCCGTGGGGAGCGAGACGTACTTCGACACCAGTGGCAGAAATTTGGTATTTATCAAAGATTGTGACGAAGATTAAGTGACGAAGAAATCGCACGAGTAATATTGTTGAAGTCTAGTGAATTGAGGTTTATTTTTAAAAATTACAAATATCTCTTCGACTTGCGCAATGTAAGCATGGAAAAAACTCGAATCAGTCGAGGTTTTTTGCGTTTTTGTTTTGAAATTCAAATTAATATCCACGATTTATATAATATATTTTGATATTTCTTGATTGACAACACAGCCTCTACAATATACTCTGTCCATTACTGAACGTCTAATTTTGTACTAATTTTTATCTGTATAATTATGAGTTTTAAATTTGAAACTTTTAAATAAGGCATTTAAAACTATAACATCGTAAGTGGTGAATATGGTAATACTTGTTTTCTCATTCATGACGCACTGTCGGATCCGTTATTAATACATTTGTTGATGTTAGAACGCGCGATTCCGACTTAATCATACGGATAATAATGATTCTAAAGTAGATGGAAAAAACGTGATGTCGCTGCAAAAAGTTAAACGAGTACATCGCCGTGAGAAATGTTATCTTCCAAGAATAAATTCGCAGAAATACTCTGCAACTTCGCGACTCCAATCAAATCAGTATACACTCATCTATTTTAAAATAAAATGTCAATTTAACTTTTTAATTTTTCACGGCCTTTTTTTCTTCTTTAGAAGAAAAGCTTGACCCACCTCATTAAAACGTCATTCAAAGCCCAATCACTGCACAGCTTTTCCTCGTAGTTTCATTCTATTTCGATGCACTGCACCATGAATTATTCAATCGGACAATTTTAAAACCGCAGGCCCGACCTAAAACTATCGACGCGTAATTTTTTGTTTCAGTATCAGCTGAATGTGCTTCCGGAGTACGAATTGGAGCGTTATGCCTTTCCACCTGTGCTGCCGCAGTCCGAGTCCGAAGTCGATAAACAAGTTGACCCTGGAAAGGAGACGATCTTGTACCGGATTTCGTCGGGACCGAAGTCGCCGAAGAGGCAGGGAAAGAAGCCAGTATTCATAGAGAATGCTATCCTCTGCGACAACGATCCCTGCGAAGTCAACAAGCCAAAGATTGCAGTCGGTAATGCACTTTCTTTTTACTTTATCGCTTTTTGATTGGATCGATAATTTTATTGGCAGAAACATAAAAATTTGGAAGTTTTGCTTTCTCTTATTTCGACATTATATACGCATAATTTTGCAACATTTTACGTTGAATGAAAATTTAGCAAGAAAATTTGCAAAATCGCGTACTTATTAATGCACAATATTTCGTCAGCTTCCAGTCTTTAGTGACAATAAATCAGCAGAAAATTGAAAATTGAAATTGCTTTTAAAAAAAAACCTTCTTTGCCATTAACTAAAAAAATATATCTTTGTCTCCTCTTGCTAATTCTTCCAAGAACATAAAGATCTATTATATATATTCAAATGTAAATATGTAAGCTTTGACGAAAAAGTTATAAATAAAATAACTCGGCACAATATTTCGTTTCTTTTATCTAAGAAAATATTACGAACGACGCCAATTCTATATTTTACAATTATTCAATACATTTCCTTCTGCGGTTTCTGTTACAGCATACATACTAGTAGATCGTGGTTACGACGTCTGGCTGGGTATCGGAAACTCGAGTATCGCTGAAAACCCTTTAGGGTAAGTGAAACAGAAATCGATCGCACAAATCCAGTCCAAAATAAGATTGCTCAACTTAGCAGCTGCACCGCCAAAGCGAGGCGATTACAACAAATTGAAATTCGCTTTTAATCCAGCTTGCGAGCCTTATCGACATAATATATATATATATATATTGCCGAAGCAATTCGAAGAAAAAAAGTCGACGGGGAGCGTAAAAATTCTCGCGACTCGCATTCCTCCGGCAATTTGGTGCTCATTACGGAAAATTAGCAATAATTATCTTATCGGAGAGCAGAAAATTTTCAGCGCGCACTTTCTCCTCTCCCCGCGGCGCGTAAAGCAGCGAGCCGCGAGTATCGCAGCCGTGGTGTGACCGCAGCCTGGTTCTGTATTTTCAGGAGCGAAGAAAATGAAAGGAAGCGATTGGAGCGCGTTGCCCAATACATACTGGCCTCCACTCAAGCGGAAGAACTGACGGTAATGGGTCACTTCAACGGCTCCGTGCAGTTTTTCGGCATGACGGCGCCGAAGATCATGCCCGAGGAAAAGCCGCAGGTGCGTTGTTATTGCTGTTGGTGTTTTGATCGTCGTCGAGCTCGAGCGGCGATTAGAAATTCGACCGGAATCTATAAACTGCGCCGAGTTTTAACTGGCGCGCTTTCGGAATTGCAGATTTTAGTTGATCGTTAGGTTTTTCATTAGAATATACTTGGAAATAATTATTGTAATTGTTTCTTTTTTTTCAGTCGAAAATTTCGAGATGGTTGGAGTACATTCCCGGCGTGAAGACGATCAAGACATTGTATAAAAAAGGAACGGGTTTTCTCACAAGTAATTTAGACGTTTTAAACATTTTTGATTGAGTTATTTTGATTAAATCCCATTTAGTAAGGTTTATAAAGGTAACACAAACCTATATTCTAGCATTTTGCAACGGTTATACGTATACTAACTGTGACTTAGATCTATTTTAATTGACAAAGGTGATATCACAACAAAAAGTATTATATTATTTATATTAAAGAGGATATAGTAAACTTTATTAAGTATTAATACAAATATACGCTTTACAATAAAATACTTCTAACAAATCTGTTTAGTGTCTTTTTAATGATAATTACAATTTTGTGTCGTTATGTTTATCAAAAAAAAAACTGCTTATAGGAGGCTACAATGACGTCGTCGAGAAATTTGATAGAATCGGTCGCAAAATCCATTACATTGCCGATGATTCGAACATTCGTGACTTGAAGGTAAGAAATCTCGCATATCGTTGATAATAAAGCAGCAGTATTACTTCGATAGTTTTGTAATCAAGATTACAAAGGAAAAACGTACTTATCGAGAAACTATATTGTTAGCCGTATTTTTACCTGGCTTTTATTTTAATTAGTCCTCTAAAAAAAAATTCAAAAGCTTTATGTCGCGAAAATTAAATTTAAATTTATAAATAAAATTAACAAGTAATTAATGCACGACGGCGGTTGAGTCATCCAATTAATTTAATTTTATTTCTTCATTCAAGTCCGAAACGTAGACACAACGAACTCGCTGCTCTAATTATCTCTCATTACTATTTACTCGAGGCAGTACACCACGAATACTCCTAAAAATGGGAATTCTCCTCGTCGCTCGACGCGGCCGATTCGCAGCCGCGTTCAAAAATGGATCTTCTTGGTTTTTTTTTCCCACAGCGCAGCCGTCCCCGATACCCGACCGTATACACCTTTCGCTCGCATTCGCGGCTAAGTACCCGTAGAGAGAAAAGCCAGGCATTTCGCAAGTGCGCCGTTTTTTTTTCTCGTTCCTTGCCGAGGAAACTCCGTCCTTGAATGTCTCTCTCTTTGCTCCGCAACCATGTGGATGCAAGTCCACGTGAGCGCAAGTGACGAGGCGCGATTGTGCGCAGGGGCACACAAAAAAAAAACGGCGCGAAATGAAAGAAGCGCTGCAGGCGCTTTGTTCGCTGTTGATCGCGAGGCGTATTATCGTGCGATCGATGGCTTTTTGCGCACTCCGAATTCGCTGCTGGTGCTTCGTGCGTCGATGATACGGCTTGAAATAGCTCGAGTTAAAGTAATATCTGGCTGCTGATTGATTTCGGGAAAAACCTACCCTCTTCGGAGTTGTAAAATTAGCGAATTCGTGATAATTAGCATTTTTGCGATTGAATTATTTCTCGCTTAAGTCGTCTATCGTGTTTTTTTGTAATATCGACTGGGGAGAAGCGCTTCACCTTTTTTTTGTAATTAGCGAAGATGACAAAGTACTTTATTGTAATGGAAGATTAATCACCCATTTCTCATTTTATCGTTAAAAATAAGAGAAAAAAGTTTAAGATGCGCATTATAATCAAGTTTAATTTTTAGGATAAAAATACCACATTTCAAGAGTCGATTTTAAAAAAAAAATTTCAAAACTTTGCTTTCAGAGCACGGTGATGAAAGCATGGGGCTTTATGATGACTATGGTGTTTCCAACTCTGTCTATAAAAAACTTTTCCGAGATGATGGATCACCCAGACGTATTTTTGAATACCGTAAATATTCCTACAAAATTTCTTACTATTTTAGTTGGTTGGGATGGACAGATACTTAAAGATAATTTAAAATGAAACTCGCCGTTAACGATTATCTAACCCCCCCTGGCTTGAAATTAATTCGCCCGAATTACCACTTATTCGTGCAACTGATTTATTTATACCCACGCAATATCCCAGCTTCTTAACCTTGTTTTCAAACGCGCCAATTTCGAATTTCAGTCTTATCGCATTTAAATCCGAGGCGAGAGGTCGTAATTTTCTTTTTTAACGATCGTCTTAAAATACAATGCCGCAGGCGCAGCTGGTGAAAAAATACGGCTTCCTGGCGGAATCGCACGAGGTGGAAACTGCGGACGGTTATCTGTTGACGGTACACAGGATAGCCGGCAGTAAATCGCAGCCGGCAGCCGCCGGAAAGCCCGTCGTTTTGCTTCAGCACGGGATTCTGGGCAGCTCGGCCGACTGGGTTATGCTTGGGCCGAATCAGTCGCTCGGTAAGATTTAACGAAACCTGACTTTGGAAGCTATTTATCGTTGCAGGGTATCTTTTGTTTAAAACAGTCACTTGAAGCGTTTGCAGGAGAGAATGGTTCGTTTTTTAAATGATTATTTCGAATCAATGGCTAAGGTAGTTGCGGTCGTGAAATTGGAGATTAAAATATTTAAAATTTTTCATTAACTCTGGTGCGAAGTTTTAAAAGTTCTACATTTTTTTTACTTCTATTTACTTCTTTTCTATTTATTCCACATTTTACTTCTATTCAGTTTAATTTTTTATTCAGTAAAATATGCTTGACATTCAATCATATACTGCAAGACATGGTTTCTTACCAGAATATGCAATAAAAAAGAGTATTAAAATATTAACAATAAAATTTTACACCTCAATTTTACTTAACACCGCAAAACTAAAAAAACGTCGTAATTTGCTGCTCAAACAGGCTACTACCTAGCCGAGGCGGGCTACGACGTCTGGATGGGCAACTCGCGCGGCAACACCTACTCGAAGTCGCACGTGAACTGCACGTCGAGCGACTCCAAGTACTGGGAGTTCTCCTGGCACGAGATGGGCGTCCTGGACCTGCCGGCGACGATCGACCACGTCCTCAACGTCACCAAGCAGAAGCAGCTGCAGTTCGTCGGCTTCTCGCAGGGTGCCACGGTCTTCTTCGTCATGCTGTCCGAGCGACCTGAGTACAACGAGAAGATCGAGAGGGCCGTGCTGCTCGCGCCCATCGCCAACACCACCCACTCCAGGAGCCCCATCTTCGGGGTCTTCTCCAAGATCTCCACACCGCTATACGTGAGATTTTTAGTTCTTTTTTTTTATTTTCGACAGCTTCGTGCTTGGTATTAATCTTGTGAATTGTTTTTCTCGTCTAAAAATATATCCGTTAACGTGGAAAAATTTGCCAATAAAGTAACAAAGGAATGCAGTCGATCGATTCGACAACTGCACGGCTGCATCGTTTGAATATTCATTAATAAACTGATAAATTAATTTCACGAGAATGAGAATATATACTTTTATCAGATTTATAATCGTTAAGAAATCCAAAATCATGCTAAGCAAAACGAAGATTAGAAACGATAAGAGCATTCAAAAAGTCATTGTATCGCAATGTTAATGAAAGCAGAGAGATCTTAATCGTAAATATTTGTGTCGACAGTACGTAATCAGGTTCTTCGGTGTCAACGATTTCTTACCGACTAACGCCCTGCTGACGAAAATCGGGAGAGAAGCGTGCGAAGCCCGATCGCCTTATCAAGTAGTTTGCAGCAACGTCTTCTTCATGATAACGGGTTACGACGCCTCGTTACTTAATAAGGTTTGTATTTCGCTTGACGACGAGTGAGTTATCAGAATAAATAAGGTTTTTAGAATCGTTCTCAATAAAAATGGTAATAGAAACGTGTTTAGATATCAGTTTTGATTCAATTCGTTTATTATTCCTTTTATTAATAAAATCTATTGTTATTTTTGGCTTCTTTTAGACTACTATGCCAGTCATCCTTGGCCACTCGCCTGCCGGTAGTTCAATTAAGCAATTCTTCCACTTTGCCCAAGTCTACAATTCCAGTAAGTAAAATTAATAATATTACAAATAAAAATGGATATTCTATTATTCAGTTTTATTAAAACATCATTACACTTTTTGCTTACAGAAAAGTTCCGTCAGTTTGATTATGGATCCGACGAAATAAATTCAGTGTTTTATAATCAAACTCAACCCCCAGAGTACAAAATAGAAAATGTAAGAGTTCCTCTTGCTATTTACTATGCAGACAATGACTTACTTACAGATTCTAAGGTAGACGAATTTCAATATAATTTTTGGATTTCATCAACTGCACAATTTTTACACAATTTTTACATGAATTTTCAGGATATCAATGAACTAATGAAACGACTGCCTAATGTTCGAATATTTGAAAAAGTTCCAGATGAGAAGTTCAACCACGTTGGTTTTACCTACGCCATGGAAGCACCAAAGTTAATTTATGAACCTCTTATGAACTTCCTCAAAAATTCCACCAAAACTTGAAGATTCAGGAAAATATTTACATTCGC
Organism: Ormyrus pomaceus; assembly: GCA_900474385.1. Classification (NCBI taxonomy): domain Eukaryota; kingdom Metazoa; phylum Arthropoda; class Insecta; order Hymenoptera; family Ormyridae; genus Ormyrus; species Ormyrus pomaceus. Next base: position 74,305 of record UCOM01000402.1, read on the forward strand.
GTGCATATCCCAGTTTATACATTCACGATTCATTTTGTCCGACTAGTCATAAATATATTCTGTTAAATTGGGGTAAATATTTATAAGCTAGAATATGTAAATCGATAGTTTTTTACTGTCTTTAAGAATTTTACAATTGTACACTCTAAGCTCTCTACAAAAATAGTCAATATAAATTTTAAGATTTTTACCGCACATAGTGTCGAATTTCTATCAATTAAAAAAAAAATCTAAATAAACTCAACCGAATTCCTTGCAAACTTCCCAAAACCCAATTTCCCCTTCAAATTTCCTTACTCCCGCCGCGAAAGAAAATTTCAAATTCTCAATCCTCTCCCTCGCTGCGCATCTCCCCTCGGCCCAGCAGTACAGCTGGCAGCTCCGCGGGTTCCGCGCTCACTGCGCCTGCGCGCGCTCGAGGGTTGAGCTCTGCGGAGCCCGTCGCCACCCTTCGCAGCTCCAGTCGATGCCGAAAGCTCGAGGCACTCGCGTCGCTCTCTCTTTCTCTCTCTCTCTCTCTCTCGCTCTCGCTCTCTTCGAGTCAGTCTCAGCTCAGTCTCCCCTGGCCGTTCCCTGCCGTGTCCGGCGCTTGGCTGCGAATCCGCCTCCCCCGCCCCCCGCCGCGCCACCCCCCCGTCTGCCGGGGGCCATGTAAGAGTCCCCGGGCCCCGAGCGATGAGAGGCCCGGAGCCTGAGCACTGCACGGACGACGCTCCTCTTCTCGGGCCGCCCCCGTTTCTGCGCAGTCCACTGCACTCGAGCCGAGCGGAGACCCGGAGCCAGTAGCCGCCGCCAGCAGCCGACAAAATGAGGTCGAGCGCCCCTGGAGGAGGGCCCAAGACTCTCCTCCTCCTGTTCTGCCTCGTTTTTAGCCTACTCCAAGGTAATTATGACAGTGCTGCTTTTCCCTCTGTATCGGAGTGTCTTCTCGGGGGCAAAACGTGCGCTTTTTGACTTTGGACGCGAACGCGGAGAGAGGCACGCTCCGCAGTTTCGCTGCTGGGGGGGTTGAAATTGCATTTTCAGGAGAGCGAAGGACGACGGGTTCGGGAGGTTTCTATCCTCGTTGGAAAGTAGAATGATTATTTTGAGACTTCTACGTAAAAAATGTTATCTGGGGTTTTCTTTTTCTTTTTAGAAAAAAAGTTCATTGTTGTTCTATTAATTATACAGTGAGACCTTGAAAGGAAGAAGTGACATTATTACACAGCACAGTGAAACTAAATTAAAACTGACCTACAAAATTAAAATAACAAAGCAGACTCCGTCAGAGTCGCCTCTATCACCCCGCGTCGTCTCGAAACAATGAAACCCAAAGAACTCTCCAAAATTCGACGCAGTCCGCCGCGGAACCGCAGCGGTGCAGAATCGCAGTGCACGAGCTCGATCCGCGAGATTTTCAAGTAAACAAAAGAGAATGAGCCAGCGGCGATGTATAAATAAACAAGGTTCTCTCTCCGCTCTGCGCGAGCGCCCCGATAATCCGCATCTTCGCTCTCTCTCTCCGTCCCTCTTTTTTTTTTTTTGTTCTTCGCTCGCGCCCCGCTGGCGTTCGCGAGAGGAGGAGCGAATTTATTATTGATCGCGAGCACGCGCGCTGCATTAAATTCGATAATTTATGCGCAAAAAGCCCAGAGCCCCACTGTCTCTCTCTCTCTCTCTCTCTCTCTCGTTTATGTGCTCGGCCGTGATTCTCGCCGCGAGTAGCTGCTGCTGCCGCCTCGCCGTTTATTACGTCCCGTCACGAAACCCGCGTGTTTGCAGTGCTTATTACCGCCCCGCGTAGGTGTGTGCGCGCGTACACGTATGCACGTGCCAATCTCTCTTCCACCCCTCCCCTCCCTCCCTCTCTCTCTCTCTCCTGCCGTGTTGATCCTGGCCTTCTCTTCGACGAGCCTGCCAGATAATAGAGCCGCCCCGAATTCACCCCGCTCGAAGGCTGTGTTTCGCCCTGGGCAAATGTTATCTTAATCGAGCAGCTTCGATTGATGGAAATTAGAGACGGGTGTACCTGCAAGCGCGTGGCTTTATTCGAGGCCTTGTCGCGGAGATGTGTTCTGCGATAGCTCGATTGGCTTTCTTAATGTACTACATACTTTTTACTGTAGATACACGTTTTAATTCTTATTTTACTCCAGCTTCGATTTAGAGGCAAATTTTACGATCAAGCAAATTCTCTTTGAAAAACGAGCGAGAATAAATTACAAGGCGAAAAAAAACATCGACTTCCGCAAAGCAGCTCACTCGTGGCACACTGTCATCATCTCCACCCACATAAAGATCCCTCAAATCACCGAATAAAGACGTTCCCTTTGATTGCCCTCTCGAATTGCTCTTGAATCCCGCCTCCCGAGCGACGATTTCTCCTCGCGAGCAAAAAGAAGAGAGAAAGAAAAAAACGCCGAGAGAATCGGCGTAACGCACTCGGAAGCCTCGACTCATAAAAGTCAATGCGGCTCATCTCAATTGCAAAAGGCCCCCGGTGTTCGATTTTTCAGGGGTCTCTCTCTCTCTCATTTAAAGCTTGTCGATTCGATGTGTCAACCGGGATTAAAGCGCGCGCCTCTCTCGCTTTAGCTAATATAATATACTTTAGCCTCGCGTTATTCGCGGCTCGAGCGTTATTACGCGAGAGCCTTTTCTCACTCGCCGACGCGAGTGATTTCTGCACGTGTAAAACACTCGCGGTGCTCGCTCGCGGGTGCACGCAAATTTTATGTTATAAACGACCGTTCCGTCACGCGACGACGACGGAGGCTTGTAATTTAATCGGTCGGTTATAATCCGAGCGAGATTTTTGCCTCGGAAAATATACGGAGATCAAACGTACCGACAAACGTACTACTGGATTTTCATCCAGAACGACTCTCGTTCGCACTCCACGAGAGAGTCTAGCGCTATTAAGAAATAGCCTCCTAAGTAGTATTCGACGTTTTCTACCCTTGAGCACAGGTAAAAAACTCGAAAGCCTTCCCACGAGATCTCGTCGACTGCGCCCCTCTTAGCCACCCTCGAGAGCCGCCGCCGCCACCGCCGCCGTGGGAGTCGATGCTCTCTCCCTTCGCCGCGCGCGGCTATATAAGTAAAACGCCTCGCTTCAACCCAGTTTACCTCGCCCGGTGGGGTATCGGTGTGTGCGTCCGCGACCGCCTGGATCTTTTTAACGAGAAATTTTTGTCCGCCAAAAATATATTATCGACAATCGGCCCGTCGGAGGGCTCAATGGACGGGGCTGCGGGCTTTCGCGGATGAACGGAGAGCTTTTCGCTGGGGTTCGAGGCTCGATCGAGAGACCGAGGCGGGATTATTTGATTTGTTCGAGCTTGGAATGATGACGTTTTTTTTTTTAGTTTTTTAGTCGCTTGGCTTTGTTTACAGGTTTTAGGTTTAGGACGCAAATCATTATTTCGAGTTATAGAAAAATTGAAAATAAAGGAAAAAATTTTTCCAAAATTATTAGTAACCTATTAAAACAGAGTTTACAACTCATTGAAAACTGGTACGAAAAGCTATTAAAAAGTTTCAATGTAGCATAAAATTGCAATCACAAATAATGTTTTATATGACGAACCATAACTCAAACTTAAATAAAAATGATTTAAACGCCCGTTCTTGTCAATCAACTAATATCCATTAAAATTAAATTTATTCACCAATGGGGCCTTTTAATTAAAAAATCCCTATATAGGCATCGGTAGCACAGAGAATAGAACATCCGAACATCGCAAAAACGAAAGGTCCCCGTGCCTCGTTTTTTACGAGTCTTCCCAATTTATATTCGCAACAAAATATATATCTCGAGTAGATTCAGAAATGTATCAATTTAAACTTAAAATTACTTTTCTATTCAGTGAAAACTGTATCAGTTTCGCAATAATAAGATTTCAGTTAAACCCGTCGATACGCGTTTAACTTTGAAACACAAACCTACTTATCCTCGCAAAATATGTCTCCTATTTTCTCTAATGCACAATCAATATTGAGCGCCGCGGAATCCGAGCTTCCGTTGCACAACCAGTCGCCGCTCGCAGTCGACTCAACCTTTCCACGTAATACAAACACCGCGCATCGCCCGAAACTTCCCTAATCCTCGCGGCGCGGCCTCGCTCGGAAATCAACAAGTTCCACCCTTCCATTGTGGAAAAAGGCCCGTGGCGTCTCTCCCAGGGACAGAACACCCCCCCCCCCCCCTTCCGAGCCGCGTCCTCTGCGCAGGCACCGCCGCGCAAATAGAGCCGCGTATACGCTCCGCCGAGCTTTATATCAATTTGGCCGGCGCTCCCAGCGGGAAGAGCTCCGAGGCTTCCTCGGGGCGCCTCCTGGCATCCCTCTCGCCGCCTTCCGTCGTCGCCGTCGCTGAAAACTCTCGGGGGCCCCCCCGCCGCCGATAAGTATGTGTGTCGCGCGTATATTGATTGCTCGACGGGCGCACGCGTGGCGCTGCTGAATGAAAGCTCTTTACGCCTCCGCGCTTCCTCCCGTCCCTCTCTCCCTCTCTGCCTCCCCCGCCGCTCGGGGGGGCGAACCGCCGAGAGTCATTCATGGAGATACGGACTCTCGCCATTTTCGAGAGAGGAATATATATATATATATATATGTATTCCTCGTTTTTCTACTACGGATCCTCCATGTGACCGAGGGATGTGGCTTCGCTGCTGGACCAGCTGGGACTGGAACGGTTAAACTTCTTTTCTAGGTTGCCGGGGGGGAGGACGCGGCTTTGTTCCCGATTACTTTTCGGGAGGGGGATTTACTGAAGTTTTGCTAATTAAGTTTCGGGGAGCGCGGCAAGTTAGTTTATTATTGACGAAGGAAGAAGCGGAGAAATTGGAAGTTTCCTTATCAAATATTTGTTTCGACGGAATAAAACGGGGGAAACTCGACGTGCACCGCGAACGTCGCGGAATGAAATATCGGTGAAAAGTGCGCGGCAGGTATTACGTATATTCGCGCGGAAGAGGGGAATAATTTTTAAATCGAGGGCAGAATGAATGAAGCCGCGCGGGCTTCCGCGGAAGAGATTCCTCTATATAATATCGTTCGAATCGCGGACTGGCGTGCAAAATTTATTTTTGTTCCTCCGCGCGCCCGCGACCTACATTTGTTCTTTTGCCATGCGGATCGCAGTCGGTTCTCGAGGACGGCGCGCGGCTTCGGGTATTTTTCTAAAATGAAAACTGCACTGGCGAACTTTCAATGAAACTTGCGATCCCCCTCAGCGATGTATGTTTGGCTCGTATTCGCTGAGATGCTTTTGAATTTTAATTTGTTTGGCGTTGGCCGATTGAAGATGGTATGATTCTAATAATGTCTGGAAGGGTAATTGAATAGACACCTTGGCGATTTAAAAAGCGGCTTATACGTAACTTATTGGACAATCTTCTTAAAAATATTTGCAAATCCTTGCTCAATGTTAAAAGCAAAATTATCGCTTCGGAAACAATTTAGAAGATTCGTTGAGAATTAGAATATTAAAACAATTTCTGAACCTTCGAATATTGGGGCAAAAAATAGTCATTAATGTATTATTTTTATACAGAATTTATTTATAATTGATTTTCCTTAAATTATAAATGACAAATAAGTACGTTAAAATAAGATGTGCAAGAACAGTTGTACACAGGAAAAATAAGATGTATATATACAGGAACCTTCCATCTTATAAATATATTACCTTTACTTTTGATGTTTCAATTGTTAAGAAACTAATATATCTAAAACATAAACATAAGATTGACAGGTAATATTCGCATATAAAGTATTCATCAAAAACCTAGAAACAAATAACCCTCAACCACCGACACTCCGACCTCCCAATTCCCAGCGAAGCAATAAGCCTAAATTCCAACTTCAACTTCCTTCGATCGTCAATAAAAAAAAACAAAAAAAAAACCTCCTCTTGCAGATGGCAGCGCGCAGACGGACTCGTCGACGACGCCGCCGGTGAACAGAGGCGCCGCCCGGCAGATGTACGGCAGCGGCAGCCTAAGGCAGACGGGCAGCGCCTCGGCAGCGACGACCGACCTGCCGGCCCCGCGGCGCAACCCCAAGGACAGGGAGGAGGACAGCTCCTCCGCGCAGCCCAACCACATCGCCAGGGGTCGCGACGACAATCACGGTTAGCGATCCACGCGCGCATCATCGTCCCGTCCCCCGATATATATTCTTGTGTAATTGTCGCGGATGTATCTCGAGGCGAGGAGCCGAGAGAGGACGGCCTGCTGGGAAATTAGAGAGCAAGCCGCCGGAACTGCGAGGGGAACGGGGGAAGGTTTATTCGTGGTTTGTCTGATTTAAGGGTGACTTTGGATTGTGATTGATGAATGGAGACGGTCGAGATGAATATTTAATTTGCAATTTCGCGCCAAATAATACTATTATGAGCCGCGCGCCGGAAACGTCGTAATTTAATGAACGTCCTGGGTAACGATCGATGCGCGAATCTCCCGCTGTACCTGTATTCGATGGTTCCTCTGCTTAATACAAACGTAAAAAGATTCACTGTAACAAATCCTAATTATCGCCCCGATCAACAATCCCCCGGTCGACAGATCACCATCCGTACGAGTCGGGCGGCTTCGGCTACGGCGCCGGCAACCGTCACAAGCCGCACTCGCTGCCCCCGGACTTCTACGGGCGCTCCCGGCTCCCGGAGGCAGGAGGCAGCGGCGAGGACGAGGAGACCGGCGACCTGCCGAGCTACAGGAACGGGGCGCCGGTCAACGGGCGCAACCCCATCGGATCCTCGACCTACGGACAGCCCCGTATCCCCATCAATCCGCGGGAGGGGGCCCACGGCGGACTCTACGGGAGCTTCGACACAGGTCGGTGGCACGTTCACCGTTCGTTCGAAGATATGTATTATACGTTGCCACAGGCGAATTCGGGGATTCTCGTGGTGTTGCAGGCTACGACGAGGTCGACCGCTGGAGGATACGAATGGGCTTCCACGTGGGCGATCGGTTCCCCGGCAGCCGCAACAAGGGCCTCGTCCAGGAGCTGGAGGACGAGGGCGAGAGCAAGCCCGCGGGTACGTGCGTCCACGGCTGCGAGGCCGACTACTTCCAATGCTCGAACACCTGCACCTGCATCCCCAATGACAGCCGCTGCGACGGCGAGGTGAGGGAGAGGACGTTTTTGTCGGGGGTTTCGGGGAAGGTTTCGTCGAAGAGTGGGAGGATAGAGGAATAGCGATAGTAAAATACGTCCGATCTCGATGTCGCTCTATTCAGTTTTTATTTTTTATATTTTGTATTCTTTATCGATACAGTTATAAGCTACATTTTAAATCAGTAAGGTATTAAAATATTTAAACATCCCAGTTTCAAAAGTGTATATGCACACACCAGTTGAATTGAAAAATTTCTAATAACATAGAGAGTTATATAAACCACGTTTATCGGTAAATTTACAGGAGGACTGCATGGACGCGGTCGACGAGATGAACTGCGAGGGACAACACTTCAACGAGACCTGCACTGAAAAGAGATCGGTACGATGTCCAACCTCCGGGAAATGCATCGCCAAAGAGTGGCTCTGCGACGGCGACAACGACTGCGGAGACTTTTCCGACGAGTCTCACTGCGGTGAGTTACCCGAACGACCGTTATATCGTCGCTCTAAATGCCGGCGAAGTATTCGCGCTGAAGTTCCTCGAAGATTTATTTAACATTTAAGACCGCATGAATCAATTGGCGTAACGCAGTAAACGTAAAAATAGCCCGGTAAATTGGGAAAGAATTTACATTTTTATGCGAGCATAAAAATACACTTATTCCTTATACAAAAATAGCTTAACAACGCTATTCTTACACCTCTTCGTTTGAAAGTACGTCTTATTCTTTCTGTTCTATGCTCAGGACCGCAAAAGAACTGCACCGCCGAGCAGTTCGAGTGCAGGAACGGACTCTGCATCCCGCAAAACTGGGTGTGCGACGGCGAGAACGATTGCAAGGATTACTCGGACGAGGAAGCCTGCAGCAAACAGAAGTGAGTCTCGCCTCAAGTTTCCGCATCTTTAAAAGCCAATTACAATAAATTTACGTAACCTGTAAGAGCGATAATCGATATCGAAACGAGAATACCCCCTCGTATTTTCTTCAAAGTTTCCCGTCCGTAAAGAAAACCTCCAGCGAACCTTTTCAATCAAGCTCGAAAGCTCCGAAGGGTTCAAAGGGCTGGCCCTCCTTTATTTTTGCAAAAACCGAAGAATTGTTCAAAAAGACCGAAAGGCTAAAAATAAGCCTCGAACAAAAATTCACCCCCAAAACCCGAAAACGCGCGTCTCCCGCTACTCCCAAAATCAATCATTCGCGCGATTAATTCGGAGCAGCGTTCGGCAATTACCTCCGCGCGCGAACCTCCTCCTCCGAAAAGCTCATTTCCGCGTTCGATCGATCGGCGCGGCCCGTTATTTAGCCCACTTCGGCTTCGAGACTTCGAAGCTCCTCCAGACGGCGGGGAGTTTTTTTTTCCTCTCTCTCTCTCTCTCTCTTTCTCTCGGAGCAGTCGCCCACGCGGCTCTCTCCCTCTTGCGTCGTCCTTTGAGATAAAAAAGAAGAGGAAGAAGGAGGGCTTGGGGGGATTCGTCTCCCTCCTTCTCTCCGAAATTGCCCTTTTCGATGCGCCCACGAGCCGATGCGTGGATCTCGTGCGTAAGAGGAGACGGAGGGAGAGAGGCGGTAAGCGATGGACGAGCGGGATTACGCGAGCCCGTGCAGCACTCTTACTCCTGATAAATTTCCCTTTGTTGGCTCAAGGTTTTGGCCGGATATTTTCAGAGAGCTCTCGCTCTCTCTCTCTCTCTCTCTCCCTCTCTGTCCCCGGTGGGGGGATTTTCTTATTTTTATGCCCTGCGTACACGCCGGAGGGCTTTGCGGCGCGCGGCCGTTTTCAATGTTAATTCCGACGCTCGACGTGCGTAGACTCGACGACGAGCCGCGGCGGAGGGGGCCCGAAATTAATCGCGAATCAGCGAGGAGATTATATTACATATCCCGCGGCCTCCCGACGGGCGTCGCGATCGTCGCCGCAATCAGCGAGCCTCCCCGTCGCGCTGAATTTTGCAAAACCGGCGGCAGCGGCTCGTCAGCGGAAAAAAGCGACCGATAAGAAGGCGGTCCGAGACTCTCTCCCTCTCTCTTTCGTGAGAGGGTGACGCGTGGCGGCGGAGGGTGAGTTCTCGCCCACGCAAGGTCCTTCGTCGCGCTGCGTGGGAGTCGAGAGAGAGAGAGCGAAGGAAGGAGAGAGCGCGCGCCGTCGCATCGGCCTCCGCGCGCGTACACACACACACACACACACCGGCGTGCGCACACACCCCTTTCTCGTTATTTTCATCTCCCCCGGACTCGCCGGGCCGTCGCCTGATTTGGATTTTTCGCAGCGGTCGTTAGGGATTTATCGGCGTGGGATTGACCGCGCGGGAGGCTCGATTAGCCGTGAGAAGGAGGAGTGCGGCCCTTTGGACGAAAAAATCAGTTATCGAAAGTTTCTTTAGGGGGGGGGGGGAGGTACAAGTATATATACAGTCGCGATAATTGCATTAAAATCTTTGCCT